>CM039531.1:21547184-21660927 GCA_022433055.1 Begonia peltatifolia | reverse complement strand
ACCTCACGCTCCCCCCCCCCCCCCCTGCATCCCATTTTGTCATAAAGTGCTTCATCTTTCTCCTTTACCCTCTCTACCCATTTACATCACCCATACCCTTGCCTGTTTTCTTTCTTTCTTTTCTACACATTTTCATCAATTTGTTTTACACATTTTTGGGAATTAAATTGCACAAACTCTAACCCCAGCTACACTTCTTTGAGACTCAAATCATCTTTACTTTTTTTAGACCAGTGACAAACGATAGAGTCATAACTTTTAGGCCTGCTTTTATCACGAGACTCCTCCAACCAAAAAAAGAAGGTCTGCAAAGAAATTGGTGGATAAGCTCAGAATTTACACAGACATCACGATCTAATGCCAATCCCACCACTGTTAGAACCAACACTATACAATTGCCCCCCTCACTAGTACCCATCAAAACATACCAACAAACCTCTACTTTTTTTGCACATCAAACAGATGAAACTTCAGATTGAAACTCTCCATTCTTCAAACAGAGGCTTCCGTGCCCCTCCGCATCATAACTCGCGTGAACGCTGTAAAACACATAGACAACCAACGCAAGAGCCGTAAAAAACCCAAATCTGATGTAGGACTGCCCGTCCATAGAACATAACAAGAATATGTTCAAGAAAATCGATATGCACGGCAGCCATGGCATCATTGGGACCCCCCAGAACTCGGGTTTTCTGGCCTGAGGGACCATGCAGTGGAAAATTTGCAAAACAGTGAGGGCAATAACGGCGATGGAGGTGAGCATGAAGAGCTTGGGCTTGCCTGGAGTTACACATTGCCAAATGAGACTGAATAGAAGGGCAGTTAGGGAGAACAAACAAAGGAACGATAAGGTTGGGCGAGGATTTGTCTGCCCCACCACTACGTAACGCCTGTAAATCACAGCATTCGCCACCATGTAGAAGACGGAGAGCGTGCCGATCGAAACGAAGTCGAGGAGAACTTCCAGATCGGTGAAAAGGGCAATGGTGGCAGTGAAGACACCTAAAAAGTCAAATGGAAAATTAAGAACAGTGTATGACAAAATGCTCCACCAAAAGTGAATCAGGTGTACAAATAAGGACCACTTAAGTTGTTTGAAATGAAAACATCATTTTCTGCTTTACACCATTTTTACTTTAATGATGCCAATTTCGAAAGAAATGGAGCAACCACAGATTCCCATCCCATCTCTTCAGATCAAATATCAGATATGCACAACAAAGAGCAATACAGAAGTGATGGCCTAAAAATATCAGAAGTAAGGTGTGGGAAGGCATTTCCTAAGAAACCAGATAAAGCCAATTTTCCCAAAGTAAACAAAGCCGGTTGGTTCATCATGGAGGCCAGGTAAGACACACACTAATGTTATAATCAGTGAACCACCAGGCATTAAAAGTTATAAAGGCAACGTGAAACTCAGACCCAAAACATATACTTTTTTGGGTAAAAAAAAAAAAAAAGAAAAGTTTTTTAAGTATTTTCACTTCAACGACAACCGGCTTTTTATCGATCCGTAATCGAACACAGAGTCGTCTGCATATACATACACGCATACATGGTAACTTGCATATATGATGTTTATGTAATGTAGAGCATCTTTTAAGGATTTGAACACACAAGGTACATGTGAAGCTGAACAAATCAAAGGTCCCCCATGATTTGTACTTTTCTGTCTGCCCTTTTTATTTGGGCGTTTTAATTCGATGGAGAGGGCCGAGGATTGCGATCAGTGATCGGCTGTATGCATCGCTCGAATAGAATATCTACCTATCTGTCCCTGCCCAATATAACTAAAGATCGACTCTTTTTGATTTGTAGTGTGTATGTATGGAAGTAAGAGAGAGAGAGAGAGAGAGAGAGAGAGAGAGAGAGAGTGAATAGGGTGACTTGGGGAGGAAGCATAAAACACTAAACAGACCAACAGACAGGAGAGCACAACCCACACAAAACGACACCCAGATTAAATGAAGAAATTTAAGAAAATTACCAAGAAAAGCGGAAGCGTTGACAGGCGTACATGTCTTAGGGTGGACCCTAGCGAACCATGTGGGGACCACCCCCGACCTCCCGATCACGCACATGTACCGGGCCTGCCCCAGCATCGCCACCATCAGCGACGTCAGTATCCCGAAGCTTGCCCCCACTCCGATCACATTCGTCACCCACTCCCACCCCTCCGTTCCTCTGAACGCCTCCGAAAACGGCGACTCCGTTTTTATCTGCGTCATCACACAACTGCACTAGATCAGATAAATGAATGATACACGGGACGGGAAGGGTATTCTCGTCTACTAATCTACAGCTGGTCGCCCAAAAAAGGCAGGATATTGGCGAGAAAAATAGAAGATGGCAAGTGTGAAAAGTGGTGGATTGGGTTCCGTTCAGAGCAGTCGAGAGTACCATATCGTAAGGGAGGAGCTTGCACATTGAACCGGCCATTAAACAGTAAAGGATGGTGACGAGAATGACAGAGCCGGTGACTCCGATGGGGATGTCTTTCGCCGGGTTCTTGACTTCTTCCGCCATGGTGGAAACGGCGTCGTACCCAATGTAACTGATGTAAACCATCGCAGCTCCGTTGAACATACCCGAAACTCCGTAAGGGAAGAATCCGGATGGGTGTTTTGGGTCGGCTGGTTCGGTGAAATTTTTCCATTCCCCTTTGCAAAATCCAATGATTATTACAAACGCTATGAACGAAATATGGATAGCCGTCAACACCATGTTTACCACAGAGCTTTCTCTGGTGCTGAAAAACAGTAACCCAGAACCATTCCTCGCATTCAGTAATGCTGTAAATAGTTTTTCAATGGAATAAGTAAATTTCCATAATTTTTTTTTTTGGGGTGCTGGTATTGACCTGTAACAGATGACGAGTGTGACGATTAAGACGACGGCGACGGCTAATAAATCGATTTGATCGAAGCCTCGGGGGAGTCCGGGCACTGTGAATCTCCACTTGGTAGTTGAAAGCCCAAAAGCTGTACCTAAATACGCAGTGAACCCTCTGGCGACAGCAGCATTCGACATCACGTAGTCCATTATCAGGTTTGCTCCGGTCAAAAACGCCGCCAATTCACCTGAAAAGGAGACTGTCAATACGAAGAGAACGAAGTGAATCAAAGCATTGGAGGGTGGGAAACAGAACAACGAACCGAACGTGACTCGGAGGTAGCTGAAAGCACCGCCTGCAACGGGCATGTCAACAGCGAACTCGGTGTAACAGACAGCGGATAAAAGGGCGCAGAAACCGGCAATGGCATAGGACAAAATGACGGCAGGACCAGCGTAGACACTGGTAGCCTGGCCAGTGGTAATAAAGACACCGGCGCCAACCATACCACCTAGACCAAAGCCGAGGAGGTCAAACCAGCGGAGGGTTCTCTGCATGTGGGAGCCGGAGCGGGCGCGAACTCTCCCCATTTCCTCGAAGGTAGTGGAGACGGAAAAGGCACGGCAGGCAAGGCGAGAGGGGGTGTGGGCGAGAGCTCGGAAGTAGGCGGGGAAGGAAGAGAAGGAGGAGGTATGGGGGTCCATGGGAAGCGCGAATCCAATCCGGCGAACCTTCCTGAGGGCCTGAAAAGGAAGGAAGGAAGGAGAAAGGATCCTTGCGGTTGAAGACTCGCCAAAACAAACGGATTATATTCGGAGTGATGATCCCTCCTCGCCTTCAAGACTATGTTTTTTTTATAAGCCCTGCCCAACCTCTGTTCTTTAAATAATAATAATAATATTTTTATTTAATTTAATTTTTTTAAATTGAAGACGTACAAAGATGGTTCATTTTCAACCCATGAGTGTTGTAATCTGAATAAAAACAAGCAAGCGCCATTTATGGCTCTTGCAGTGGAGGTTGGTTGTAACTTTGTAACAGCTCTGCTCTGCCCTGCCTAGCCTATGATGAATTGAATTGAATTGAAACGTACTACAAGAAGGGCTGTGGTGATTCATAGAAACGACGTTACATTAGCTATAAATTATAATCCAACCCAAAGAAGATCCATTTGAAAAGGTAAAAAGCTAATTTGGATAAGGAAATCTAAATCTAAATCTAAATCTGAATCCAGCCGCAGAGGCAGAGGCAGAGGCAGAGGCAGAGGCAGAGCAGGGATTGAGTTGATGTACTTTCGTTTTCCAGTCAGCCCTCTGTCAGATGTAAAAAGCATGGGCATCGCCCCGGCCTCCGAATGGGTTGGTTGTTCGTCAATTGTCATTGGATTGAAAGCTGGCTGTTTAGTAGTATCAATAATGAAACCCTTTTTGACTCCTTTTTTTTTATTTTATTTTATTTTATTTTATTTTATTTTTATTTTTATTTTTTTATGTGTTGGTAATTGGAGCACCAAATCTAACCCATATATACATTTACTTGATTGACCAGACCATGCCTTATTCTCTTCACTAATTTAATGGATATGCCCATGAATTTGTCCCACTCCATTAGGCTTTTCACCTTTACTTTTATGTCTCAAATGGGCATCCCTTTTTCAAACTACTACAAAGATACCAGCCTCCTCTCTTTCATTTGTTCACTCCCACCATTCCTTTCCTTGCAGCATTCTTTGGCACTCCTCCTCCTCCTCCTCCTCCTTTTACTATCTTTTTTTTCCGAATCTCCATTCTCGGTAAATAAAATCTACTGAAATTTAAAACTTCCGTGTCAAAGCAGCAGCCCCTCGGAATAACTAATCCATGGGCTGATCTCTTGTTGGTTTCTTTCAAATCCCAATGTTTTAACATTTTTAAATTATAATCTCACTCTCTACCCATAACTAGATGAGCCTTTTTCTTTTCATGTCTAAACAAACAATAAGCTTAGTTATTTGAGACAAATTTCATTTGTGGGCGTGGTTTGATTACCAATAAATGGATTGGTAAATGGATTTGGCAGGACGTGCAAAAGATTACAAAAATGGCCCACTCTGCGGATTACAGAAGAGTACAAAACGCAAGTACAGCAAAAGAACCCACAACCAGTCCATTCAAGTCAAGCACGGCTTCATTTTGACCTACATTGAACTCTAAATCGCATCATCATCCACAATTTCTCTCTCTCTCTCTCTGGATTGCTTTAACCCATTCACGAACTCTTCAGCAAAATCGACGTTCTGACAAAGAACACTAGCATGCCCAATTTCTCCCTCTCTTTTACCCATTTACTCTCCACTTTTATCTTTCTACGACATACATAAATTTGTCATTTTTATAATAATATCATAAGTTTTGTTTTTCTGCTGGCATGGAAAAAATATGGGAAATGTCTTCAGAGGCGAGTTTAGGCTATTTGCAGAAAACTAATTCACCACATCATCTGCTCTCTCGACTATTAGTACAAGTCCAGATTTTTTGCATATGCAACTCATAATTGAAGCAAAAGACAGAAGAGCTGTTCTCAAAGATCAACCTTAATTTGTACACCCAAACCTGTCCAGATTTCTACAACTCCCGTCTTTTATTCCATAGAAATACTTCCAAACTAGAACTTGATAAGCAGATGCATAGCAGCCCTGCCTAATGGGTCGCCTCAGGTTTCTGTAAAGGAACAAAAAAAATAATTCAAATGAAATTGCCCAGAATTAACAGAGTCGGGTAGTCAATACATTATCAGCAAACATAATCATTGATACAAACATAGACAGTCACGGATATAGGGCACGCCTAGGTAATACACGATTCTAATTTCTTTCTTAACAAAATTTATTAGTCATTTGGTCAACCCTCATTTCATGTATACATGCATTTAAACAAGACGAGACAAAACCCAATGCTACATTCTTGACTATAACACATCCCCTGAAAGCATCAAGTGCCTCACTAGAATAGCCTGTGAGAATGAGCATGCATACACATCATCAGAAGTAACATTACTTTCATTTTTTCACTTATTTCAGTATTGGACGAGATTATCTTTACATTCTAAAGATAACCATGAAGATAGATATCTTTGAAGAAAAATAAACATAACTGACTCAAAACATTCTCTAACTATCATAAGCCAGACAACCATGATCTTCCCCACCAAATAATTTGTACGTTAAAAGTTACTAAAAGTATCACAGAGGAATAAAAGTTAGAGATATTCTCCTTCACTGATACCACTTAAATTTGTGTGTAGTTCTGAAGTAATCAAAGGAGTGACCACGTAATTTAGATATGCATCCATACTAAATTATTACAGAATAAGAAAAAATACCAAATAAGACGGTGGAAAAATCGAATATTGTCATAGTCTGTATCATGAAAAATCCAGGATGCAGACGCGCAAAAGGCATCATAGAAAATACTAAATAAGAAAAATAAACTAGGAAATTCTTACCTTGTCAGGTTGATCTTTCCCTTTCTCGGCCTTTTCCTTCTCTTCCTTTAACCTCTGTTTCTCCCGCCTTTCCCTTTCCATTTTCTTTATGAAAGGATTAGAAAATGAAATCGATGAGAAAGAGATGCTAAACGAAACACAGTGAAAGAAAGTCCATTCACAAGAAAAGGGAGAAGTAGGAACTAATTCCAACGTGTCCACCGACGGGAAAAAAAAAAATCAATCACCAATACTCAAATGATTCGAATAGAAAATCAATCCATATTGTCAAAGATAGAAAGAGGAAGAATTAAGAAAGAAGAAACCTGGATGTAGACATTCTCAGCAGCACGCTCCTCCTCGCTCAAAACCCGACCCTTTCCATCGCTAAAGTAGCGAGCTCGACTGGTCAACATAGAACGAGCGAGAGCAGCTTGGTTGAGCACCGACCTCATAGCCATTAGCAGATCAAGAATGCCCTAATCAGCTTGTCCAATTTATATCCCAATAATCAATGGATTAGCCCGCGAGACAACACCGTTGAAGTGAACCGAAACGAATGTACGAATTTGCCCTTACAATCTAATTTTTGACACCGTGCTTGCTTTTAATTAATGTCTTCCACTAAATAGTAAATTCTACGATTTAGAGCCGGGCCGTCGCGCCTTTCCTCCTCAGACGCTCTAACGATGTATCATCCAACCAGAGGTGGAGTTCGCGGTGGTCGAGATCGTAAGCTCTCTCTCTCTCTCTCTCTCTCTCTCCTGCATCTCTGTTTCTACCCTAAATAATTATCTGGGAACTCTTTGCTTGTGAGATTTGGGGATCTGTTCGCGCTGAAAATATATTAATTATCCCATTCTTGCGCTTGTTAAATAGTATTTTTCGTATCTATTTTGTGGCCTACGATTTCTCGGGTTTTTTATTTCGTAATTTTATTTCAACCTAGATTGATCACTTTTGGAATTGGCAATAGAATTCGAGTTTTTTTTTTTTTTTTTTTCTGATTTCTAAAATTTTGATGTATTTACATTTTTGTGAGTTTGATTGGCTGTACACTGTGCACTGAAAGACGTTATAGTCTATGGAGAAGCAACTTGGCAAGCTCATCACAGATTTATTGTTGGGGATGGATTTTTTTGCCAATGTTTTACGATTTATTTTGTTGAGTTTTGAGATTTTAGTGCACTGAGAGGGCTTGAGTGGAGTTTCTGCGATGTTTGTTACGATTTGTTAGCTTGTGAGAAGACTTTTCCTTTTGAATTTCTTGTTCCAAAATCATCGTTGTGAGATTAGTTTTACCTACGGAGTAACCTTATCTCTAGTTCCATTTGCTTAAGTATTAGTAGTCACTTTTTTGTTTGAGTGAACTGGACTATTGACATTGATAATTGGGGTTCCTAAATCAACCTATGCTGAAATAAACGGGAAGAAATATGAAGTTTTTGAAATTTGGCTATATGATCATTCTTTTGAATATAAAATTATGAACTTTGTAATTACTAGTGTATACTTACATCTTTTTTATTTGACCTTATATTTTATGAATGACTGAGTTTTAAATGCCTAGTATGTCTTTTTTTCTTTAGTAGAAATCTTTCCTTGTGCAGAGAATCAATTGATAATGTTAATCTTTGAATAGTTTTCTTTACTTTAGAGATGTTTTACAGCATACTATTTCGTATTAGTACGTTTTCTTTCTTTTTTTCTTTCTCTTTTCTAAAAAGAGTTAAAGCCTTTACTTCTTGAAAATATGATTGATTCATAAAATTTAACATTGGTTGCTCCAATCCCATTGAAATATCATTCGTTTGATCTCTGATCTTTTTTAATATGTCGTCATATGTATAAGAGATATATATTTATTTTCTGTTAACAAGTTGCCCATGGTGACTGAAAGTGCAAGTTTTCTGTTAATTTATTTTTTATTATTTATTTTTAAAATACGATGCATACTGAGTTTTTTGGCTTGCTCTGTAACAATTTTTCTCGCTACGATGCCTTCTTACATGTGAAGCTGATTTTAATAAACAGAGTTCAGTTGGGACGATGTGAAAGTTGACAAACATAGAGAAAACTACCTCGGTCACAGTATCAAGGCCCCTGTTGGAAGATGGCAGAAAGGTAATATCCCGTTATCACTAAGTTTATTCTTTTAGCATGGAGTATCTATCTTGTCCTTGTTAGCTGAAAAATGGAGGTGCTTTAATGACTTTCTTTCTGTCAAATATTAGCATTTTGTCACTACCAGATAAAGTTGCTTAATTGATTTTGGCTTTAAAAGGTTTGGAGAGGAATTACTGTTCTGACGTGTGATATAGATTAATCTTCTCTGGGAACATAATTTTCATTGTCAAGTGAAGGGATTTATTTTTGTAGTATCTTGAAAATAGAACCCTTTTTTCAGTACTTGTTATTACCAGTGATATTATTGCCAACATGATGGGTTTGTCAAAGTTCTCTGGGTTAGGCATCATCATATCATGTTCAGTTTTCAGATATCTGGATTGATTTAGATGTTGCTGGGGAAAAGGTTACGCTGCTGTTGTTTAAGAATCATGAGCTGAATAGATGAATTGTATGTTGCTTATACTATCTGGTAATTTTTAAGTCAATGGTTGTGTTTTGCAATATTCTTGGCAAGTTTTGGTTAATTTTTTATTTTTTGAACTTGCAACATTTGATACTTGTAAGAGAAACGTGCTTGAGAAGAACAGGAGGTTATTTTGTGAGAAAATGTCAAAGGAACTTATTTGAATGAACTTGTAGGCAAAGATCTACATTGGTATGCCCGGGACAAAAAATCAAGTGCAGACATGGAAGCTGCAAAGGAAGAAATAAGACTTATTAAGGAGAAGGAGGAGGAGGCCATGAGGGAGGCTCTTGGCTTAGCTCCAAAACGGGCTAGACAACTGCAAGGCAATCGGCTAGATAAGCATGAGTTTTCAGAACTTGCAAAGAGAGGTTCTACAGCAGAAGACTTGGGCGGTGGCCATGCTGAAGCTGCAAAGGTCCATGGTCTTGGATTTGCTAGGTGCGTAAATAAAAATGATGAACTTAAATATATATTTGATAATAAACAAAAGAAGATTATTATCTCTCTCTACAGGAAAAAAGTATGATAACCCATGGCAGGCTCAGTTAAACATTTAACGTTGTTGGACTCAATTTTAAACTATCAATCGAACATACTCTATATTTTCTGTTTCGTCATTCAATGATTATTAATCTTTTGTTTTGCGCTGTGTATTTGGTCTGATTTAACTTCAGAGCACCCCGTGCTTGGGAAGAACCAATTTCCCTTCAACCTGCTCCAAAGATTTCTGATCCAGAAGTGGAGAAGTTAGCGATGTCTGATCCACTGGCAAGAACTACAAAAGTAGAGGAACATGATGACGAAAGAAAGCACAAAAAAAGTAGGCACGAAGAAAAAAGACGCGACAGGCACGAGAAGCGGCATGCAAGGGAATCTGAGGACAAAAAGGAACACAAGAGAGACAAAGGGAGAAGAAGGCGGGATTTGGACTGAACACTCCTCGACGACTCCTGTATGTTTGGATTTGGATTTAGCACGAGACTTTTTCCTTTTTAGCTCATCCGGGATGTCCATGAAACTTCATATACGTGTGTAGTTTAGCGGGATTTGATGTTGTATTGAATATATTATTGATCGCCCAAATCATGTGGTTTATCTGGTAACTCTTCAATTGCTAACTGCTATTGATGGATCTAGCCAAGTTCTGTTGGTCATGTGATGCGAGAAGATGGAGGGGGTGGGGCTTTCCGTCCCGGACTCAAGATGGCTCCCACGTAGCAGTGTTATACAGACAACATAACGGATAGTTTTATCTCAAAGAATTTCGGTCCATTATTTCAAAATAGATTTTGAAAAAACAACATTTTCATTAATCGAAAATTAAGGATTTTGTTAGATGAATGTATGGGAGCCTGCCACCAACTAAGCAACGCCCACGTTCGGGATTCGTTTATGGAAACAAACTCTTCCTTGCTTTTTGATGACCAAACTCCCTTTCATCACACGCAAGCTTCCATACCTCCCCATTGCCACCAGAAACAAGAATCTCAGACCTCTTCTTCCTCTTCTCTCTTCTCCTCTGCACATACGCCTTCTACCCAGTATTGCCCATTTTCAGCTTCTTCCTTCCTTGTTTCTTTCCTTTCGTGGTTTCTTCTATAATTTCTCTGCCTCGCTTTCAGTTTTAGTTCATCCCTTTTTCACTTTCTGTCCTTCTCCTCCACCCACATTTTCGTCCATTGCAAGAAACTCTTTCTCTACCATCCGCAGATTGCCATTTCTGTAATTTCATGGGTAATTGTTTGAGCGATTCTAAGAAATTGACGGCCGAAATTGTGCCTCAGGAGCTCATTAAAGGGCGTTCCGCCTCTACTGCTCCTGCTGTTCGATTGTACGGATCTCCCACTGATAAGCTCACCTCCTACATCCGATTTGCTCTGCTGTACAAGTCTGTCAAGCTCAGTTTCGTTTCCTCTGAAACTCCGAATATCGGCTCCGAGACGCCGGCTATTCAATTCGGATCAGAAACTGTTTCGGGCTCCCGCGAAACCATGCTCCACTACATAGAAGCGAGGTTCCCTCACCCACCGCTGACGAAATTGAAGAAGATAGACGACGATGAAGAAACGTCGACGTTGAAGGTGGTGCGACTTACGGAGATGCAGCACAGAAGCATTCTATGGCATGCTGAGAGGATTACGAGATGGGCGGAGGATCTTGCCACGCGCGGTGGGAAGAGAACGGTTGATCCATCTCTGGGAAGTCCACGAATGGAGATTAGGAAATTTGGGAAAAGCTACTCTCAGTTACTGGAAGTAATGCTGGAACACGCTCAAATGGAGGAGAGAGTTCTCTTCCCCGTCCTAGACATGGCTGATCGAGGTAATCTCCACCCTCCTTTCTCTGCTACCCCAATAAATAACTCTACGAAAAACATACTTTTTCCAAGTTGACAACCCAATTTAGCTCGTCCAACAATCATTGATACACAAAAATATACATAATTTGTGATGATAGTTTGAGACAATGAACTTAATAATTAGACTTAGTGTGTTGCTCACTCGTAGGATCTCATCAGTATATTGTCCTGCAAATGGAGAGATAACGAACATGAGGGAAATCGATTAAACTCGAAAAATCTAGTATGTGTCACCTCTCAACTTGCTAGCGGTATGGTGTTTGTCTTTGTTGGAATTGGACCCATGCTGTTTATGGATCCTGAATATGGAACCTTTGAGCTTGCTAACGCCTTAGAAACACGTGTTGCGTCGAAATGGTGAACTAGTTGGGCAGGAGTCGGTCTAACCCGATTTGCAGTATGAATGGTAGCTTTGTATATATGCATGCAGGAATATGCAAGGGTGCAAATGAGGAGCATGCAAGGGATCTACCCATGATGAATGGCATCAAAGAAGATATCAAATCCATTGGAGTTTTAGATTCAGGCAGCTCTCTTTACCACGAGGCTCTGTCGGACCTTTCAAAAAGACTTAAATCCCTGCAGGTTGGAAAAGACGTAGTGTCAACTTCGTCTAAGAAGAATGTTTATAGTTTGTGAATGTATTTTGCAGGGGCATTGTAAGCAACACTTGGGAGAGGAGGAGAAGAACTTGCTGCCACTGATGGAGGCAGCAGAGGTGAGCAGGGAAAAAGAAGAGAAGATGATCAAGGAAATAATGAACGTGATGCAAGGAACGCACTCCCATCTGTTGAATTTTCTCCTGGAGGGTCTTCTTCCCGAGGAAGCCATGGACTATCTGGATTTCATCTCAACTTAGCTGTGAACTTCATTCCAGATTGCTCTGTAAAATCCTTCTTGTGTGTATGCATATGGTGATTGGAGGTTGAAGAGTGAAGATTATTATATTATTTTTTTGAGTAATTTGTTTTTTTCAATCCGTAAAATTGTTTGATAAGAAATCAACACACAACCTCGCAATAGGAGATGGATCCACCCCAAGAAGAAGAGGAGATTATTGTCATTTCACAATAGTAAGTGTTACAATTCTTTAAAAGTTTAGTAACGCCCTAAATTCTGACTACGAGTCCTCACACTTACAAGACACTCGTAACGGGTAGGTAATCGAAGATGACGTGGCTGCCATGACAAGCGGGTCCCACTTCCTGAGGTGTATGGGTCCCACAAGACAATATACTATATAATAATAATAATAATAATAATATGACAGTTCGTACCATCCAGACCGAGAGCGATTATTGCCATTTTATGGGCTATAGCGCCTAGCAGTAGCCATCACCAAGCTCTCCCCCCTCGCCGTCGCTTCCATGGCTTTTGCTTCCTCTGCCTTCTCTGCTTCGTCTTTCTCCTCTTCTTCAATCTTCCTTCTTAATCAATCCAAGTTTTTGGACTCTCACTCTATTTCCCGCTTCTCTCCATCCCACCGATTCTGGATTTTTCTGCGGTTTGGTCCTAATTTTGGCTTTCCTAATCTCCAAACTACTGGATTAGGTTCTTCTATGAAAAGGTAACTTCGCATCTAATTTTATCTGTGAGATGGAGCTTCTTTCGTCGCGAAGTTCAGCCCGAAGTTATAGTTCAATTCTGATGTAAATGAGCTGTGTTGATTCTCTGTAGATTTGTCGGAGACAAGTCGCTAATACTTTTCAAACGTCATTTTTTGGAAATCGTTTTCATCCGCTGTGATGATTTTCTTATCGACGCTCTGATCTACAGATTCTCGCTCTCATTTAGCAACTTGTTGATGAGGAGTGTCATAATTTTTTAGCTACATCTAGTACACAGTGATTTTCACTCTAGTTTTTTTTTTTAATTCTTACAATTCTTATGGATTTAATTTTCCATTGATTTTGACCTACTCTGAAATAGAATCTGACTCGGTGTTGACTACATATTGCATAGTTATTTGTTTGACTTGATTCCATAAATGCAACATCCCGCGTGTTGGTTGATTTATGACTTCCTATTTGATTGGTTTGCAATTCAGATATTAATGATTTAATGAGTTTGTCAGTTAAAATTTTTCAGTTAAATCTTCTTGTACTTTAGGCTTTTGATCTAAGCTCATTAATCTTTACCACTTTTACTGAACTTTTTAGTGACTCTTTTTGGTTTGTTTCAATAACCCCTGAACTGTTGTGCAGGTTCATTCTGAATGCATCCAACGATGGTTTGAATGCAGTAGGTTCAACCTCATTGGTTAGTTACATTTTCTATTTTATCAAAAACATTATTTGACATAATTGAGGTTTTTTTGCTAAACATTTCAAGACGCTGGACTTTAAATAAGTCCAAGGTTGAGTATATATAAGTTCCAAAAGAAAATGCATTTTCAGTTTATCTAAATTCTATGCCGTTTATTGAAATCATAAATTAATTGCAGAAATTCAACCAAGATACTGATTCTGTACCAATGCCAATAGTTCTAATAGATCAGGACTCAGACTCCGATGCCACGATTGTACAAGTCAGCTTTGGTGATCGCCTTGGAGCTTTAATTGATACGGTGAGTTTGGAAACTGTTTTTATTTACTCTTTTATAGAATTGAAATTGTAGACTTTTGGGAGGTGAACATTCTAGATAAGGAGCTGAAATTTATATACAATGTTTAATGAAGTAAATATAATCTTGCTAGAAGGAGAAAATTTTACAGGATAATTATATAACATCCTAGATAAGGAGTTCTTTTGTTTGTTGAAATAAAGGTTGCAAAATCAAGAATATGTGAAATCATTGAAACATGGCATAGTGTTAGAAGAAAATTTTAGGAACTGAAATCCACAAAATTGGTCTCGTGCTCATTATTGACTTGATTATGATGCAGATGAAAGCACTTAGAGAAATAGGTTTGGATGTGGCAAAGGGAATTGTTTCTACGGAGGGATCTGTCAAGCAAACAAAATTTTTCATCACGCGATTGTAAGTGTGTAATTTCATATTGCTTGTGCCTTTTGTCTATTTTTGATCTTTCTGGGACATTATAAAATGTTACTAGCGTGATAAAATTTAGTTTTAACTACAAATAATGATCGCATCATTTGTCCGTTAGGCGACAACATTTTGATTACTCTTGGAATTATGTCGATTGAAAAAATATCAAAAAATAATTTTCAATTGCATAAAATGACCCCTCCTGAATTCTTCTTTTGCAAATTATAATGAATTGTCTTGGGAGTAATTGAGCTCAATATGTGTGGAAGTTGCAAGCTTGATTTATCTATGATATGTGTGAATGGAACAATTTTTGGATCCTTTTATGTACATGTCTTAGTAACGTGTTTGGTACATATTTGGTTACTTATATTGTAATTGTAAATATTTCAGAGATACAGGGCGCAAAGTTGAGGATCCTGATATATTAGAGAGAATTCGGCTTACCATCATAAATAACCTTTTAAAGTATCATCCAGTATGTGCGATAATTATTTTTATTTCTATCTTAATTATAGTTAGAGCTTCATCTATTATTTATAGCTATCCTCTTTTCTTTTTTTCTTTAGGAATCTAGTCAACAACTTGCTATGGGTGAAGCCTTTGGAATAAAAGCTCCGGAGAAGAAGGTTATAGTTTGAATCTCCCTAAGTATTAGTATCACACTTTTTATATTGGATGTTTGATTCGGTCGAATAGTTGAATTGTTTAAGAGTAATGTTACGTTAACATTCTAATTTTATTTTCTAATCTCATTCATTGACGAGACGTTTAAGTGTTCTTTACTCATTTATTTATGTAATTTGTTATTTTAAAAATTTTTATTATACCACGATAATTGTATTAGTGACAAACACGTAATTGCCACGTTAGAGTATGATATTAGAGTGTAAAATTAAAATGTCAACGTAGCATTCCTTATAGTTTCAGTATTACATTGTATGAAAGTCAAAGATCGGCGGTAATCATTTTATTTTTTCAAAGGGAATTGTTTCTTGGCTATCATTTACTGTGTACAAGTACCATTTTTACTTGTTGAGCCTTTTAGTGTGTTGAATTTTAACACAACGTTTTTTTTTTTGTTTCTCACAATAAAGAAGATCTGTGGTGTTACCTTAAATAAATAGATATGCTTTTAATTTCAAAGCATGGGGACTACAGCTTTTTTGCTGGAGTTGATAATGATTTTAGCCTTTCCGGGAGAATTTTGGAATTGTAGTTTATTAAAATTATTAATATTTTTGGCTGATACAGCTTGACGTTGACATTGCAACTCACATACATGTTAAGGAAGAAGGACCCAAGAAAAGGTTGGAGTATTTGTAGTACTTTGTATGTGCTTATGAATATTCTCTATATAAACTGCTGCTACATCCTACAGAACAGCTTTTAACATATGAAGGAAGAGAATTTAATTTTTGATATGTATGTTGGCAGTTTGCTTTGCATAGAGACAGCAGATCGACCTGGTTTGTTAGTTGAAATCATTCAAGTAATTGCCGATGTCAACATTGATGTTGAATCTGCAGAGATAGACACAGAAGTAAGCTTGCCTTTCTGTCTCTTTTTCTTAATTTTTTATTTCTCCTGTGCATTAACTCTCTCTTTCTCTCTCATCATTTAGGGATTGGTTGCGAAAGATAAGTTTCACGTCAGCTACAGAGGGGCTGCCTTAAACAGTTCCTTGTCTCAGGTGAAAACTCACCATTTTCATTGACTGTCAAACCATTATTTGAAATTATGATGATATATATGTACCTGCTATATTTCTTTTGAACTGTTTTGGTACTGAATGATGGCTTCGCATCATGTTTTTAAATGAGTTTGACATGCATGACCCTGGAGAAAAATTCCTAGATTATTGGACTGTAGACAAGGCGCCCCAATTTTCTTGCAATTGGATTTCATGTTACGATCAATACCCTATTGCGGTTGAACAAAAAGGATGGCTACTCTTTCTCTTGAAGTGAACTCTCAGTTTGCACTTACAACAATGAATATGATGTTGCAGGTATTAGTTAATTGTCTCCGCTACTACCTTCGGAGGCCTGAGACAGATATCGACAGTTATTAGGTTTCAAGCAAACAACTCAACCGTACGTTTAATGTATTAGTGTTGGTAAGATTGTGTTACCAAGCTCTTTACTGAACTGCATTTCCAATTGATGTTGGCACGATTCCTAGTACATCAAAGCACTCATCTTGAAGTAACAAAGAACTGGTTGTGCATAATTAAATAAATCTGCTGTTCTGTCTATGTTCCTTATACCTTAATCGAAGTCACATTTTCCCCCAAGCAACTCTTTTCAAGAAAAGAATCACATTTGGCTTGAAAGAAAAACTTCGTGAAGGGTAATTACTCAAGTTAGTAGTTAACAATTCTACTCGTCCAATCATCCTTCTCGCTTGGAGAAATGCTGAAGCGAAAAAAATGATGGGGGGCTCGAAGGAGAGTGAAGGTAAGATGGATCAGGCCTGGTAAATGGTAGGAGTTGCAAATTTACCATCGGACTCTAATATAAGTAAGACATGTATGTAAATAATTTAACATAAAAGAGTTTACCGTGGCACATGATACTTTTTGTAGCAAAAAAACATCAACTAAGTTTGGCTTCTCAGGCAATCTTAGGATTGGTGGATGGGAAATCCTTGGAAGTCCAGAAATTAACGAGGAAAGAGTCGATGATAATCTGCATTAGAATTTTATACATCAGCAATAATGAAAGGTGACACCCATTAGAACGATTGTGCAAAAATATGCAAAACCTGGTTCAAATGCGCTGCAACGCACGGAAGAACCAACAAGCCGGTTTCACCAAGTGTGCCGCCCAGCTGATCCACCACCGCCACCATTACCGGCAGAGTTTTCTGCATGCCAAAACAATGTTTTTATTTTCGTTTAAATTTTGCCATCATCTCTCTCGATCAATTCCTCTCTCTATCTTTAATTTCCCCCCCTCTATAAAGTTTCTCCCTCCATTAATATATCAAAAATTATCAATGCTCAAATAGTGGAACCGTATATCACCTGGCTTGCAACAAGTAGCACGGCACTGACATTTTCTCTCTTTGAAAATACTGATTGGCTACCACCGGAAGTCGCCCCCAGGATTTGAATGGCAACAACATTAAATGCCAACAACATGAAATGCAAAATCCTGGAGTTTAAAAAAGATTAGGCTCCATTATTGATTCTATTCAAACACAGACAGATAGCAATGATACCAAGATTTAGAGTAAAGGACTCACATTCCCAATCCAATAGCTACTAGAAAAACTTCAGGCTTAACCATCAAAAGAAGTGACCTTGACCTGCTCACTTGCATCCACGGCACCTTATTAACCCCATGATATTTTGGAAGTTAGAAAAATCGCAGTCAAATGGCCCTGCGTTCCATCTATGAAAACAGGTTTTAAAGAGTACAGATTCTACTTGACAAGAAGATAACATCTGTGTTAGAGAAACATAACAGCATTTAAGTACAACTAACAAGTGAATAATAATGAAGAAGACGACAAGAACAAGAGCTTTCCCAGAGGTTTTTTTAAAGGTGAACTGAAAATATAGATGGTTCTTACGAGACTAAGGAAAATTGCACTGATCCTTGAGAAAAGTTTATTGTTTTGATCAATGAAATTTGTCACACCTACAATCAATTTAGTCAAGATCAGTAGCAGAATACACACTGATGATCATAGATTAAAATATCAAATAAACACATTTGTGAAACTAGGCGGAACTTCTCGGAAAATATATCACAAGGGAAGTAAACGGCCAAGGCCCACTTAGCACATCAACTCAAATAAGTAAAATTCAGCACAATATGAAAGATAGAGAAGAACCTTTGAATGATTCACGGGAGATCTGTTTTGCAAAGAGACGCATAGATGAGGTCAGATAAAACACAACAAAAAGATACGATACTCGTACAATAATAATGTATAGTTATTAAATTATTCATCGAACTAAAAATTAGTAAATTACCTTCCCCAATATCAAAGGAATTAGTAATGTAAGAATCAAACTTCTAAACAGTTGCTTTGTAGGCACAGAGACACCTATTCCATCGGCGATGAATTTTGAAATGGAAAAAGGAACCTAGAAAATATATAACATTTGGAATCAGCAAACATAAAATCGTTCCCAGCAGCCACAAAGCAGTAAAAGGGCAATGAGATAAATCCTTTATGAAAAATATTCTTTTGTAATAAAATAATATATGGAGTTTAGTTATGCAAGGCATTCCTAAGTAATACGATGGGAGAACTTGAGATTCGGTTTCGTACACGACAAACTTAGATTCCAAATCACATTTTGTCTCTTCTAAAAATAGAACCAATAAGCCCTTTAGGGGATAGCAAAAAATTTCCTAGAAATGAAAGGAAACAAAAGCCACAGATAGTAGTATTAGGTGCATGTCATGTTTATTGTTTTATACAAAGACGCTTCAATTAATTAGTGTGAAAACCAGATGCAGAATCCAGAAAACAAAATTATAAGTTGTTTTATTTCAATGCCTACCAATCTGCACTCCAAACTAGTGGTAATAGAAAACATAAATGAAGAAAACACCGACTGAATGAAGGCATGAAGATCACAGATGTACAAGAGAATTATACAGGATGCACATGTACAATGGTTTGACCAACGACATCCAAAACCTATTTCAAAATCAAAATTGCTGCAGAAAGTTGTGCAATAAGATTAAAACTATTACTGAAGGAAAAAAACAAGGATTCTTTAAAACTCACAGCTAATATACCCAACATGTTAGATATCACAGTCATCATTAGAGCAAGTGCAGTATTTCCTTTAGCAAGCTGCGTTAGAGAAATGAAATCTTTCCATCAAACTTGACACTAGCAGAAACGTGATAAAGAAAAAGATGAATGAAAATAACAGAGGAAATCATAAGTAATGAACATGCTTGAGTAAGCGCAACTCCACTTGATAATGTGGTTGGCATACAACAAAATATTGCCAATCCTGTAGAATATAGAGAAACAACGTTTAAAAATAACAGCAGCAAACTAACAATGATTCATTCATTATAATTATTTGAAACAGAGGTGAGATGAGATAAGTGACAAAGATATAATGCTACATTTGAAATAAATTAGCACATTTTAGACAAAGGAAATGAATACGAGGCAATTCAATAGAGTGGCAAAAATAAAATAAAATAAAATAAAATTAATTTCCAAACCAGTCACAAACTCTTGAGGCTGGAGCTGAATTTGTAATATTAATCTGGAGAAATATGGAGTAAATAATAGAATGGAGACCTGCCAAAGAAAAGTAAATCTTAAGAACAGAAATGCATATACCACCCGTAAGAGAAGTTTTTAAATATCATCTGCAACCAACCTTGGTGCATTCAAAGGTTTAAAGAATAAAAAAAAAGGTCTGCGTCTCTATGATTGTAGAAATGAGTATATAATTGAAGGACTTCTCCCTCAACAAACAATTACAAAATGAAGAAAAAAGGGGGAAGAAATATAAGAAGAATAACCCTTAATTTTTGGAGAATGACCCTACAAGATACAGGATCACAAATAAGAATACGAGGTCATACTAGCCCATATATTCCAACAGGCCATGCATCTACAGCTCCACCAATTTCTGCACTTTTCAATGTCAATCCTGCATGAAGTTATCAAATAAATATGAAAATGCGTAAACTATGGTAGGCCAAGTACAATGAAACAACTTATCACATGATGGTTTGCTCATAACAGTTTTTAACCTGAGATTAGAAATATCCCAAATGTGCTAAATTTGGACAAATTGTAACTATCAGCCACACAACCAAGAGTAGGATTTGCAAACCCCAGTGCTACTCCACTTATAAGAGCTGCACATTGAATTTATAAACAAACAAATACAGGTTCATGCAACTAAGATGGTCATGGCACATTCTTTTATATGAGGATAAGAATAACCAAGTTTGAAAGTTTAAAAAAGAAAATTAAAGTAATTATAGACGCAAAATTTTCAAGGAAATGAAATCAAGCACTACCCAAAGGAAGAAAATTATTAGCTGCGAAATTGGACAGTGGCTTTAGCCAAGTGAATCCATTCCCTGTATTGGCATTGTTCAATCCATTGCCACTTGTCTGGAACAATACACAATGAAAAACCAAACGAATAAACATTATGATGAGATCACTAACAATGAAAAATCTTAAATGTGTTGACTCATTCAATAAAAATAACAGAAAAACATCAAGAAGCCAGACACTGAATTCCAAGTCGATGATTTCACCAAAATCATCCAAAAAACCAACAGACGGAAAAAGAAACTTGAAACAATAAGATATAGGGAAAGAGAACCTGATCAGAAGCTCCACAGGCTTTGACAGGTCCAAATACACGTCGGTTGTTATTCACACTAACAGAACGACTGTATAACAGGGAGTGTTTGGAGAGAAAATGAGGCTGTAACCGATGATGAAAAAGCATAGGATTGGGGGATGCAGGAGTGAGGATTAGGGATTGAATGGTTCCCGCCATGGATATCTACAAAACAGCCGATTAGCGTTGCCCGTCGGACAGCTCAACGCGGCCGCGACCCAAATATCGGCGTCAACTACTCTTACCAACGCATTTCCAATTATTATATTTTTAATATCTGTATTTATATTTATCAATTTTTATTATTTTAAATAAATATCTTATAAACTCCGTAGTGGGGGTTGGAAAGGAAAGAAAGTAGACGAGGATTACCGGCCCTGAGAACTTCTTGGCCAAGCGGCGGGGAAAGGGCGAAGTATAATATTGCGATGAGAGGTTTGGGAAAATTGTTTGGGCGAACCTTCTCTCGGAGACCCAGATGCGAATTTTCCAGACAACTACGAATTCGTTTCATTTCTTCGGCGACATTGCCCTCCCGTGTTGATAAGCAAAGGACTTCCTCAAATTTCGATCAGTTGAAGTTGCTTTCTGTTTCTTCTTTAGTCTCTTCGAGATGGAATCAGTTGGGAGGTATACTGGTTTTGATGTTAGAACTTCTTCTTTTAGCTCTCTCATTTGCACCCAAAATTTACTCATTCATTCAAGGAGCTCTGCCTAATTTTGTTGATGATGAATTACTATGATCCTTGTTTAGGATCGGATGCTTTTCCAGTGGTGTTTTTTTTTAAAACTTGTGGTAGATTACGCCGTAATTTATTCAAGTCGTTTCCTTGTGCATTCTTTAATAGCTTGAACTTATTGTTTTGCTAGTGTGCAATTGTGAGTTTTTTGTTGACTTTACTTTAATGATTCTTTCTAACCAGGGCAGAGGAGGACCATGTTTATTCAAACTCAATCTACGCCAAATCCTTCGTCTCTCATGTTCTATCCTGGAAAGCCTGTTATGGAAGTTGGAAGTGCAGACTTTCCAAATGCTCGCTCGGCTATGAACTCTCCTCTAGCAAAAGCTCTCTATGGAATTGACGGTATGCTTTTGTGATATCTACTGTGAATGGATTTGTTGTTTCGTTGGGCATTGTAGAACCGCGTTTCTTATGCCTTTTTCAATGATAGTTTACTACCTTGAGTTGACTTCTCAAGATGTTCTTTTAGTAAGTAGTGGAATCCACCATTTTCCAGTTAGATTTTCTTATCCTTCAATATTTTTGTCATTTGAGAGAAA
Source organism: Begonia peltatifolia (assembly GCA_022433055.1). Lineage (NCBI taxonomy): Eukaryota > Viridiplantae > Streptophyta > Magnoliopsida > Cucurbitales > Begoniaceae > Begonia > Begonia peltatifolia. The sequence goes on along the minus strand of CM039531.1, from coordinate 21,639,048 downwards.
AGTATCAACAATTGCATTGAGTGAACGAGACTGACATATTCTCTTACTCAGGCATTTCTCGGGTTTTCTTTGGATCTGATTTTGTGACAGTGACCAAATCCGATGAATCATCATGGGATTTTCTGAAGCCTGAAATCTTTGCTGCCATAATGGACTTTTATTCATCTGGACAGCCACTGTTTCTTGACTCACAAACTGCAGCGTCTATGGACACAGCTATTAGTGAAGTACAGTTTTTTCATCCCTGTTTCTTGCACTTACTAGTTCATGGAGCTTGAATGATAGAAAATTTGTTCATGTGTGCCTTTTCTTTCCTCCTCTATGTTCTCTCAATATTTAAGTAAAAAATTTAGACTATATTTGCAGATGAGTTCCTTTTATAAAGCTTGAAACTTCATTTTATAATTAACATATCAACTTGATCATCTGGTGTTGTTTTGGATCAAATTTAAAATACTAACATTTTTACATCGCTATATTGAGACTGGGTAACTTATGCTTGGATGATCTTGCGTTAGCGTTTCTCGCTATAGTGAAGTATTAGAGGGACCAATATGAAAGTTACTTAACGTTTCTCGTCTATTCAGGATGATTCTGAAACTGTTGCGATGATCAAAGAACTACTTGAAACTCGCATTCGACCAGCTGTTCAAGATGACGGTGGGGACATCGAATATCGAGGATTTGACATGTAGTTTTCGTCTTTTGTATCCAAAGTGGACTAAATGTTGCTACTTCTCTATATTTCATATATTGAAACTGATATTTGGGCTATGTTCAGAGAAACTGGAATAGTGAAATTGAGGATGCAGGGAGCTTGCAGTGGCTGCCCAAGTTCATCTGTCACCTTGAAATCTGGCATTGAGAATATGTTGATGCATTATGTACCCGAGGTAACGAGAGACGAGCTTCATCGTGTGCATACCCATTATTTAAATTGATTTTTACTGCCTCGGCAAATTTAACGACTACATGTCTCATTGGAAACTGGTTGTGTATCTTGATTCTTGCTCAATTTTCATGTGAATGTGCCTGTTAATTTACAGGTGAAAGGTGTAGAGCAAGACTTAGAGGAAGAAGAAGACAATGGAGCATTAACCGGGCAAATGGAGTAGGTTGTAAAAACTGTAGAAGAGGATAAATAATATGTCGATTTTCTTTTTGTTCTATGCCATTGAAATGGATTTGCTCGTGTGATTTTCCAAATTGTAGTTATTTTAATAATAATCGTAATTGCCAATTAGATTAATTATGAAATAAGAATTTTGTTGTGCTAATTAAACTGAAGAAATAAATATATTTTTATTTAAATTTCAAGGTAATATTTATTTTAATCATCAAAATATTAAATTTTTAATAAAAAAATACCAAAAAGTAATTTCTTAAATAATCTCAATAAAAAACGTATAATTTAAACGTACGTTGTTGGTCCTCTGTTCTCAAAAAGCGAGGGTGGCGATCCTCCACACCAAGGGTGGCGATCACCTATTCTCGATTAAAAATATATAAAATAATATTAAATTTTTTACTACATGTTCAGACTATCTCGCGAAGATAATTTAAAAAGTTCGTGATTTTTAAATATTTATTCAATTTATAATAATTTTTAAAAAATATTATATAAAATAGACGTAACAAATTATAATAAATCGTACAAGTATTGAAAAATCACAAAATTTAGATAATGAGGTGTCGGTGTCTAATCTCTAAAGATAGTGGAGTGGACCGACGTGGTTTAAATTAAACATTTATGATACTTTTTTTGTTTAAGAAATTATTTAAAGTACTTTTTGTTGATATACTACTCTCATTTTTATTAGCAATATGACGTAATTATTTTATTTTATTTCAATGAAAATATATTAATATCGGTGGTAAGTAATAGATTACTCCGTATGGTATGGTCGGCTTAAGCGTGGAGCCCACAAGGAATATTATATACTAACTGGGGCCAACTTACATGCCCCCGCCTAAAAGTCTAGAAGTGGCTCGAACGAAATGCCATCGTCAAACCCTACCTTCCTCTTTCCCTCTCCCGATATCCTCCCTTCTTCAGCTGCCCCCTGTTAATCGAAGCCCTAATTCACATGAAATTCAGTATCCGAAGCTGGGCCTATCGGATTCTTTGTTTCTAATCCTCTTCTTCTCTGATGATTTGCTTAGTTAGGGAATTATAAAGATTCTCTTTCCCTTTGCGGCCATGGAGGGCTCTGCGGTGGAAGATATTGGGGCACCGGATTCGTGGGAGGTCGCAGATTTGGACGAGAGCATGAGCCGCTTGATGCTTTCGACCGCTAGGAAGGATATCAAAAAACACGATCTCCATCTCACTGATACTTCTTATGTTTCTTCTGCCCCGCCGTCTCCTTCTCTGCCTTCAGTTTCTTCCTCTGCTGAGAAGGCCTCTGAAGAGGCCATTAATCAAATCGACCAGTTCCTTCGCGAGGCCCTGCAGAACTCCCGCGAGCGCCTATCCAGTAAGTTGAACAAAGTTTCTTATGAAGATGTGGAATTCTTTGATATTTACTTAATACATACTTTCTTCACACATATGTAGATACTGAAAGTAGGAAATTATACTTTTTATGACACGATTGTATTGATGAAAATTTTGTTTTAGTAAATTGTTCTTGTAATTTACTTTAGTGAAACATTTTGTTTGATGTTTTACTCAATTATCAGACGTACATCAACAGTTTATATAAATGTTATAGAATATCTATTTTACCAAAAAAATGAAACAATAACCATACCCAATTTAGTTGCAAGAAAAACAAGGTTGTCTCACCCACTGCATGGGAAGTGGATGTACAAAGAGATGGTTCAAAAATTCACTCTGTTGCACTAGATTTCTAGTTTTTATGCTTTATGATGTTCTTTCGTTTGCTAGAGCAAGGAATCAAGTATAAATTAGTCGATTTTGGAATGATTCATTGGATGAGAAGAATGCTTGTGAGTGGCTATAGTATTGGAGACAGTATTTTAACGATTTCTAATCCTATAAAAGCAGACGAGGCTTAGTCACCAGTTTTTTTTTTTTTTATACAAAGCTATAGGATAATAGTGTTAACACATGAAACAGTTAATACATAATATTGTCAAATTTCTGAAATGGAAAATATTAGATTTAATGGATATTTGGTAGACGCAAGAAAGTTAATATAACACAACGCATTTTAATGACTGTGGTGCTATATAATCTGCAAATGCAAGTTGTTTGAACGAAGGTTCTTGGAGGTGCTAGAAATAAATGATACCCTTAAGTATGGTTGGACTCAATATTTTTCAGTGAAGTTTGCAAGTGTGAAGTACTATTGACTTTATTGTACCATCCAGGAGCTTACTTATTAACATGTATGATGCTTTTTCAAATTTGATTTTCTTAAATCTACAAGTTGATGCCGTATCGATAGACCGAGTTTACACTTTTATGTGCATGACTATTGGAATTCAGCCCATGAGATTTTATCTTTCAAAATTATACCAGTACATTTGAAACTTATTTTGGGGCTATATAGTTGTGATTGTTGTTTGTATCCTGGTGCCTTCCGTTACATTTTATTTTTTATTTTTAATACAATACCAGAACCTCAATGATTTTTTTGGTGAGATCATTGTTATAGATTTTTGTACCTTGAAATCAAATTTATGATGTTGTGCATCTTTTAAATCATATCTTGGAGGGAAATTACAAAATTTTCAGACAATAGGCTTCAACATTGAATTGGCATGTGCATTGAGCTTCTGTTTTTCGGATTGTTGGGAGTGCTTTACAATATATATGCACTGTATCAAGCCAGATATACTATTTTTGTTTTCCCTTATTATATGCATTATTGAGCTTGCTAATTTTATTTATACAGTATATGTAGACAGATGTGTTGTTTTTTTTCTTTCTGCTTGGGTTTTGACTCAATAAATTTTGCAGTCTTACGTATCGAGCAAGATATTGAGAAGTTTATTCGTGATCCCACTAGACAGCAGTTAGCGTTTCAGCAGCTTCCCACTTCGTATTTACGATTGGCAGCTCACAGGGTTGCACAGCATTATTCTTTGCAGTCAATGGTTTTATCGGATAATTGTTTGCCTGATGGCTCTGGTTCCAAAATTATAGTTTATAAGACATCTGAGTGTCAACTTCCTATGATTCGTCTTGCTGATATACCTTTAAATTCACCATCAGAAGAAAGTGGTGTCGTTAAGGTTGCTATCAAACAGAGGCCACAAAAAAGGCCTGAAAGTATGGGCAATGGGAATTCAAATTCGATGAAATCAAGCGGCTCCAAAAGTGTTGAGGAAAGGAAAGAGGAGTACAACAGGGCTCGTGCTCGGATATTTAACTCCAGTAATGATGTCAGTAATGAGGTGACCGGAAGAGCTGGAACCGAGCCGATATTTACCGATAATTCCTTGCATGGTTCCTTTCGGTTTTCAAAAATTGAAGAGAAACCTGGTTCTGGAGTATCTGATGTAAATTCTTTGATTGATTCATCGATGAGTAATAGTAGAATGAGTAGAAGTAGGATTGAGAAGGAGCCATTTGGTAGATATAGACCAAACAGTAGAGTGGCTATATTCAGGGATCGGGAGGTTGACCGTAAAGATCCGGACTATGACAGAAGCTATGACAGGTTGACTCTCTGTTTCATCTGTTTCTGATTTCTTAATTTCATATCCATTTTTTTTCCTTTTCTAGTTCTTGCTCTTGAAAAATGGTAGAGATGTGTATTTGGTTTAGCGTTTTTCTTTTTCTGAAGTAGTGTTAGAGGTTAATACTGTCTTGTTAATTGAATGCACAAAGATTAATAATGTTTATATAATTGTCAATGTTATTACTTGTTTTTCTGTATGTCAATTTATCAGCAGTTTCTTGATGGGAAAATATATTCAGGTATATGCAAAGATTTGATCCGGGATTCGGGTTTAATGGAGGTCCATATGCTATGCAAGCTATGTACGCTCCTGCATTGAACTATAATACTGAATTTCCACAACTTGGATCGCCTCATAGACCACAAATTTCTTCAGAACATCAACCTCGACCCATAGCTCAACATCTACCAGGAACTTGGGTTGGACCGTCAGCTCCTGCTGGAATTGGGTATGGTCATGAACATCTTGAGACTATGATGACGCCATTCAATCCAAATGTTGGTACACGCTCCTCTTCTGCTGTATATCTGCATTCCTCTCAATATCTTTGTCAAAGGCCTGGAATGCCTTTCATCCATCCACATGACCAAGTTCTCCAGCCTTATTCACAGGTATGAGCTGTAATGATTATGTGTTTAAACTTAGAAAGCCTTTATGATCCATTAGATTGTGGGTTTGGGTGCTCATTCTTCGTCAAACTTGCCAAGTGAAAACTTTTGTAGCTTTTGTTCCTCAAACTTTCAAAGTCGTTTTTAATTAATTTTAAATGTTGTTTGCCAGAGTTTTCTTCTATGATGAAAGAAGTTTTTTTTTTTTTTTTTCCCAGTCTCATCAACAGCTTCCTGATGCAACTTTTGGTGTAGCCCGGCCCCGCTAAGGGGCATGGGCCATGCCTGCACCCTGCCACCTGAGGAGTTTGGGCAAAAAGTTTAAAAAGGCACTGGCTTTATGCATGCTTAGGGTGGTTGCTCGGGGTGCAGGCTTGGAGAACTGAGGTGGGCCAAAATGGACTTATAGAAATTTCATGTCGATCCATGACACCCACCTTGGTTCCTGAGGAAGCTTCTTCCAAATTCAAGGAGCAGTGGAGAAGCCTGATGCGTGTGGCTATTCTTAATTTTGACCAAGTTCTTTGAGAACTAGTTTTTGTTGCCGATGATGATGAAGAATTGATGGAAGAATAGGAGGATACATGGGAAACTCCGTACAGGGATTCACTGAAGGTTTGATATCCTTTAAAACTGCTAAAATAACAGTGATTGAATTTATTATAAGAAAGTTGAATCACAAAATGGATTAGCGAACCTAATTAACAATGGAGTATGTATATTTGATATTTCAAGGTCGGCGCATCACAAGGAGAAAGCAAAGGTTTGGGTAAAGCAGCTTGGATTGTCGGTACACTAGTGTGAAGCTCTGATTATCACTTTGCTGGTGCTTAAGCTGTGTAGTTAAAAGAAGAGGAGTAAATAACATTGATGTGCTATATATATATATATATATATATATGTATAAATATGGTTGGACTAGTTTACTCAATTTCATACCTCCCTGATGTTTCTTCCTCCCATTCGTTTTTTGTTTCGTTGGTGTGATTGGCGTGGCATTTGTTTTACTGATCTTGACCAAGTAGTCGGAGTAGTTAATGAGATGGGTAAGAACAGTTGTGAGTCATATGAAGTGGAGAAAGAGATATATAAGCATGGTGGAAAAAGCTCAAATAAAAAGTGGGTTGGACTGGATGATGAGCCCCATCTTGATCTTGTATGGGTAGTTGGATTTGGGTTTTTCAGGCGCAACGAAAGGGCGGCCAACACCATTTTATTTTTTAGTGCTGTCTTGTGCATTGTTTGCACTCCATCTCTCTCATTTTGCCCATTTTCAGTTGCCACTGTAATTTCGTTTCTGACGTGGACGGGTGATGCACACGTGGATGTGAGTGTGCTCATTGGTTGACTATTCTACCCAGTAGTTTCCAACTATAAACTATCGATCCTAACAATATTCTTTCATATTGTTTTTGAGATATTTGGAGAAAAATTCGTAACTAGATAATCGATTCCAACTCAATAACATCAGCACGCAACCACGTGGCTCTCTAGCGCTTGCTCGTGCACACCCCGTGCCCACCATTCCATCTCCACAAAGCCTCCTCCTTTCGTCCTCTCCTTACTCTTCCACCCCTGTCTCTCTCTCTCTCTCTCTCTCTCTCTCTCTCTCCCCCTTCATCATTTGCACCTACCAGTCAATCCTCTCTCTCTCTCTCTCTCTCTCTCTCTCTCTCTCTCTCTCTCTCTGTTGTGTTTTACATGAAAGAGTGAATGAGTCGTTGTGTATACTTGGTAGGCTTCCAATTTTCCTTAAATTCAGCCAATTTACGGGCCTCCATGGGAATATAGAATGTTTTTCTGCAAGAAAACTCAGTCTTAGCTTTGTTCATTTATTTGGATAACGACAAGTGGTCTGACATGGCTTGGGAAACTAGTTTTAGAGAGCTTAGGCCTCTTATTTTCTTGATTTTGCCACTATGCATTCACTGGGTAGCCGAGGAAATGACCGTCTCTGTTCTTGTTGATGTTGTTACCGATGCTCTTTGTCCCGGGGAATCCAATTGCCCTCAGGCTATTTACCTAAATGGAGTTCAACAAACGGTTATATGCCTTCCTGCCTTCTCTTTTGCCATTGTTCTTCTTTTTCCCTACTTTCTGGTCGGAATTTCGAGCGGGTTTATTTCAATATTTTATCTATCCATGTATGAGTTTTCTTGTGCGTGATGGAAGAAGTCTCCCTTTCACATTTTGGTGGGTATTAAGATGATCAATAGCTGCTAAAAGTGCATATGTTCCAAGTTGAATGGAGATTTATTCTAAATATTATCCTTTTTCATATAATTTGAGTTATCATAAAAATTGACAAAAAAAAAAAAAAAAAAGTCTGCAGATTGATAAAGATGTTCAGCAGTGAGCTAAACCTTTAGAACCAAGTGATGAAGGAGAAGCATCATGGTTTAGAGGGTAGAAAAATGAGAAAAAGGCCGCTTGATCTTGTTTTAGTCTGTGGACGGGTGATTGATACTTTACCTTCCAAGTTTGATTCGTGGCTCCTGACATTGTTGTTGACAGGTTGTTGGAGTCTTTCAGATGATTGTTCTTCCTTTTTTGGGTCAGCTGGCTGATGAGTATGGTCGAAAACCTCTGCTCCTTTTTACAGTATCCATGAGCTTATTTCCTTTCAGTACGTCTTCTTTTCCAATTTCTGCTAATGTCAATCTTGATAATTACACTATTTATTTGCTATATAGTTTTCAGATGATGTGGGTGAAACTTCCATTCTTAGACTGTTGGTTATCGTGACAATATAGTTAATCATGAGTCTGTAGAGGGACTGATGTAATGAATTAGAGATCATTTTCAAGACCTCTTATGAAGACCAGTATCATTGGACAATTTCGGTAGAAACAAAGTTTGGTTTGTCTTTTCCAGTGTAATTGAGAAATACGAAATACGAAATAAGAATGATGAGTGATATGGAATCATCAATTTTTTTTGGTTAAGAAACTATCATGTACGTGGATTTTGGAATTCACAAAATGGTACGAAATAAAAGGTGCCATTGAGAATTAGTATGCTAAAATGCTTGAATAGATATCTTAATTATTGTATTGTTGTGTTAGAATCACTAACATTTGAGATTTTTCAAATTATTTTTTGTTTCTTCAGCCCTGCTTGCTTGGAATCAATCTAAGGATTTTGTATATGGTTACTACGTTCTTCGCACAATATCAAATATAATTAGTCAAGGGAGTACATTCTTCATTTCTTTTTCTTATGCGGTAAGAGATTTTTAATTTTTTGTTTTTTCAAAACATAATAAGAAATGATAGAAGTTTAATTTGTAGGCGGATGTTATAAACGAAAGTAAGAGAGCTGCCGTGTTTAGCTGGATTACTGGGCTATGTTCTGCCTCACACGTATTAGGAAATGTGCTTGCACGCTTTGTTCCAGAAAAATACATTTTTCCGGTACGTGTAGTTTACCGAGTTTTCATTTTTATCTTGCTTGTTTTTTTAGATAGCACATTTGGTGGCTGTTAAAGGTTCTTAGAACTCCTTTTTGAAGTTTAAAGAAGGTAGTACTTCTTACCTGCCATAAATCCTAAATGAGGGGTCATTTGGGTTTCATAATCCTTAATTTTTTTTTTTTTTTTATTAGAACAAAATGTATTGAAAGAAGGAAATTACAATGCGAGAGAGGGGAAGACTCTTCTCAAGGAGATTTCATAATCTTTAATGGCTTCCGCAAATAACCATTATGTAGAAAAAACCTTTTTATCTTCTATGTTTTATGTAATTCTTTTTCTCTAATTGAGTTTTCTTTTTTCGGTTTCAGGTTGCAATATTTTTGTTGATTTCTTGTCCAGTTTATTTGTATTTCTTTTTGGTTGAGACTGTAAAGACCGCTCCAAGAGATCAAGATTCAGGTTGCCTGCCAAAGACTATAACTTTTTTGCATAGGCGTATAAAATCAATGAAAGTTGCAGGTGACATTGTTATTAGAAGGTATTTTCCTTTGTACCAAACAGCTTCCATTCTTCTCTCTTATGTTTCTCTCACAATTTGAATTCATTTTCCATTTCATACTATCACTTTTGAATCACATAATTTTTTTCAGTCCCACGCTAAGAGGAATATCTTTTGTCGCCTTTTTCCTTGAGTTGGGAATGACTGGCATCACCACTGTTTTACTGGTAGGGTGTCTGACAAAGTGGTTTTTATCAATTTGTAAATAGAATTTTTACCTGTAAACAAGCACTAGGTTTATTCATAGATATTCTTTTCGATGATAATAATTAACTCACATGATGTTGTTTTATCTTCAAAAGCATCATCATCCCAAATTAAACCTAATCTTCTCTCTGATTTTCAATTATTGCAAAACACATATTTTATTTTTTATTAGTTAATTAGTTCGATTCTAGACAAGAAACTACTCGTGTAACTTAAATGCTTTGTGCATATGTGAGACCCCTTATGAAAAATGCTTTCAGTTGCTGCCTTTTTGCATAAGTTGACTATTCATGTGTGAGTGTATATGCATTTACAGATATATTTCTGCAATCATCCATGGTTTTGCTAAATGAGAGTTGTAGCTACAAATCCAGTTAATGTGTTGAAGTAATGCTTTACATATTGATTAAGAATTACATAAATTAGAACATTAAGCTCTCCAATTATCTGTGCAGTACTACCTGAAGGCTGCTTTTGGTTTTGACAAAAATCAATTCTCTGAAATCTTGTTGATGGTCGGAATAGGTTCAATCTTTTCTCAGGTGAGTTTTTTTTTTTTTTTTTTTTTTTCAGAAATCATAGCATTTGATTAAGCCAGTAATTCTTTTGACATATTGATAACAATACAGAGAACTTGGAGTTTGCATCTTTCTTTTCAATTTTTTTTACAACAATAGGTGTTTCCTCAGTACTATATTCCTGCATTGAAGATGTAGGAAATCTTAAGAGTGGAAAAATAGATTTGATAGTATTTGTTTTTTCAAGTTTCATGAATTTGCTTCCAGATACTGTTGCTTCCGCTGATCAATCCATTGGTTGGAGAAAAGGCAATATTATGCTTGGCCATAATTGCATCAATTGCTTACGTGAGTAATATCTTTCTTCAATTATTTTTATATCTTATTTAGGACCATCCCATCCTATTACTTCTACTAACTCAATTTTTTCCTTTACCATGCAGGCTTTGCTGTATGGATTTGCCTGGGCAAGTTGGGTATGCACTTGACACTTTTTCTAAACTTAAGTGTGTAGTTTCATTTTTTTTACATAAATAAAATTAAGTATAATGATGTTGATTTGGAAGATATACCGGAGAATAAACTTATCTGGCATAGTAAAAGATTCAAGACTAGCTTAATTTTCTGTCTTTTTTCTCAGTTATATCTTGTGTTAATGTTGTATTGTAGTTATTTTGTCCAAATAAAAAAAAAAAATTGAAAAATAAGTGTGACGCGGAAGAGGAAATTGATCGTTATTGTGTCTATGCAGGTTGCCTACTTCAGCGCATCATTTAAAGTTTTGTATGTACTTGCAAAGCCTGCTGTAAGTATCATTGTATGATTGAAGGAGCTAGGCAGTGTTAACGAAAAGTCAAGGAAATGAGAAATGCTTTCAATCTGATTTTCGTTTTGCTCTCGGATGCAGATATACGCTATCGTCTCAAAGGCCTCAAGCTTGAATGATCAGGTTGGAAAGATCTCGTTAATGAAATTTCACTTAAATGGTTGAATATTTATGTAATCAATCTTCTTATATTAATAGAACATCTCATGACCATGACTAGCTTTGTTTACAAACATTCAAGAATGTCTTTGGATAAAATGAAGTCTGTGTTAGTCTTGGAACTTGCTTCTAGAAAGCAGAGTTGCTTGATGGAAACCACGTTCAGTAATTTGCCAATAGCTTGCTTGTTGTTCATATTAGTCATATAAGTCGGGTTTGGCAGGCGAAAGCACAGGGATTTGTTGCAGGTGTGGAGTCCATTGCAAGTTTAGTATCACCTCTAGCCATGAGTCCACTAACTTGTGAGTTTGATTGGATTGGTTTGTTGGAGTTGAGAATCACTTCCTGTTTATAGATTTGATGGCTTATTTGATTCTCATTTCAGCATGGTTCCTATCCGCCAATGCTCCTTTTGACTGCAAAGGTTTCAGCATTGTACTGGCTTCCATAAGCATGGTAACTCTCTCTCTCTCTCTCTCTCTCTCTCTCTCTCTCTCTCTCTCTCTCTTAACCCCCCCTCTCTCTCCTGATTGATTTCTGAGTCATTTCAATTTGACAGATGGTTTCGTTATGTTATGCTTGCTGGCTTCAAACCGAATCTCCGTGCTCGGGAAAACCTAACGAGGATGACATGGAATCGCCTCTGCTGACCGATAATAGAGATGAATGCTGATTCTTAGTTTGTGTATAGACTGATGTACTTATTTGTGATCACTCCCAGAAACACAAATGCTGTCATTGAACTCTTAAAAGTAGTACTTCTGAAAATCTCATTTTTTTATTTTATGAAACTTATATGCAGTGTTGGTATTCAATCTCCAAGTAGGGAAGAGTGCATATGCACGATGTTCATAGTTAAACGCAAAATGACGAATTAAACAATTATGAGCGTAAATGATTTTGATTTTTTTTTTTATCGTATAAAAATATTATTTTTTTTTAAGAGGAAGAAGAAGCAGAAGTAGGAGATATTTGAGAGTGAAACGTGGGCAGTGGCTGGTTTGCCATGAAATCACGCTCAGGGCCAGAGCTAGAAGAAGAAGGCGGGTAGGGTAAAGGTAAGCTATGGAAGTGGTTTCTCACTTGGCCTCAGCCACAGCTACCGTATCCAACCATTTCTACTTCAAACTGCCCCCAAATACATCCCCAGCTCCGGTTGTAATCTTTAGATTTTCCCACTTTCCGAACAATAAGAATTACTTTTATCCCTCCTCGTCCCCATCCTCCTCGTTTTCGTCTATTTTCTGTTCATTTTCAACTCGAGCAAGTGTAACTTCAGCGCCCTCGCCCTCTCCGTCTTCTTTGTCTTCCATCTCCGCCGACAACAATCTCTGGATGGTTGTCATGGAAAGCCCTCCTGTTGGGATTGATTCCAAATCGCAAGTAATCGATTATTATGTCAAGACTTTGCAGAAAGTGTTGAAGAGGTGGGTCTGTTTTGAAGCTTTTGAAATTTTTCGTTATTGGTCATTTTTCTACATTTGGTTCCAAATCCCGTTCGGATTTTTATTTGCTCAGTGAGAAAGATGCCCAGATGTGCATATATGACGCTTCGTGGGAAAACCATTTTGGCTTTTGTTGTCATATCGATGAACATACTTCTCGCGAGCTCGCCCGTAAGATTTTTTTTGTTTTTTTAATCACATTTCAACTCCTTGATTCAGTTTCCATCGATTGTGATGTGGAATAACCCATCAAATTGTTCCCATCAGTTTTCTGATGTTCGAACTCGTGTAGTTTTGTGGGTTTGTCTATTTCTGATTATACAATTGACTCAAAATTTTTTTTTTTTTTTTTGTCATAGAACTACCGGAGGTTTTACTTGTGAAGCCAGATACAGATTTCAATTCCATAGAAAAGGATTACAGTTCTATAAAAACTCCATCCAGTTGGTTACAGAATCTCCAAGGTCATGGTAATCTGTTATTTCCCGGAGGAAAAACTAAACAATGGCTTGTTCAAATTGACAAGCCTAATGTGGGGATTGTTACAAAGGCACAAATGGTTGATTTTTATGCTCAACTACTGTCCAAGGTTTTAGGAAAGTAGGTCTTGAGAAAAAAAGCTGTTCTTTTTTTTCCGCATAATGTTTTTTATACACCGATGAAGAGGGATCGTGATTTGTTTATGCAGTGAAAAGGATGCACAAATGTGTATATATCATGTTTCTTGGCAAACCAACTTCGGCTTCTGTTGTGAACTTGATGAGGACTGCGCAAGGGAACTTGCTGGTAATGTTGTTTTTGCTGATGCTATATGGATCGACTCATACAGAAAATCTAAATTGCAGCATGAGGCTTTTTAATGTGCAGGAGTACCTGGTGTTTTGTCGGTTCAGCCAGATAGGAATTTCGAGTCAGAGAATAAAGATTTTGAAGGTAAGTTATATATTTATTTTTTTCACAGTAAGAACGAATTTTAATAGTTCAATCAACTAAGATAACAATATAAGCTTTCAGATTGAGAAGTTTTTAACGTTATATTTCGAGATCCTGCGTTCATATTCCTAGGCCGACATTTCTCTTCAATCAGGGTTGAGTTTGGTCCTAGTGATGTTCGACGTTTGTTTATCCCTCTTTCGAAGCAGTAACGATGATCCTGGATAGATTCCATTTTGAGGTGTTCAGTTTGTGCTTCTTTAAATAAAAGCTAGAACCTGAACATGATTGGAAGAATACTGTAACCTTTGAAAGGAAAATACTAGTTTGGTTCAGTCTTTAGGTCGAACAAAATGTCCTGAATATTGGTAATTACCTGCAAAATAGCTCCTCGGTTGATTTGATCCGGTCCTTTAAATGGAATTGTGTATAATTTTCAATAAATACTAAATGTTTCATCACTTGTGACGCTGTATTTTCCAGGAAATAATCTCCGAGGTTTTATGGATTCAATGAATTCCTCGGAAGCGACGGTGGCACACATTAAAACGAAGAAACTTTTTGTAACTGGTAATATAATATTTTGAGAGTCTACTTTTGGTTGTCAACATTTGTTTGAGGAATGACTAACGAGGTTGATTATCGACAGGGCTTTCATTTTATACATCCGAGAAAACATTACGTTCGGCGTTTGAAGGCTTTGGCGAACTGGTTGAAGGTTTGTTTGTTTTTTTTTAAAAAATTGATTTCAATGTTGAATTAAACTTTTGATTTGAAAAGAATGCTCATACAATATGAATGGGTTTTGAACAGTCAAAATAATAATGGATAAGATATCTAAAAGATCCAAAGGATATGCATTTATAGAGTACACTACAGAGGAGGCTGCAAGTGCTGCTCTCAAAGAGATGAATGGAAAGGTGAGACAACCTATTTTTCTCACTCGTTAGCAGGTAATTTGGTTCTGATTTGAGATGCGAATCGGATTTGACGCAGATCATCAATGGGTGGATGATAGTTGTTGATGTCGCAAAGCCAATCCCGTCAAAATCTAGCCGACGCCCCCGCCCCAGACCAGCCGGTTAGATAGAACAGAGTTTTGAACTTTTTTTAGCTTTGGCGGAAAGGTCATTGATGTCAAAATACTAACTTCACTCTCCAAAACTATTACAGCCCCTTATTTGAAACTTGTATGTATTAGTTTTAACAAATCAAGAAAATGCTTCGAGCTTCAAATCAGTGATTAACTTGCCTGAACTGTTAGTATTTCCTGTGATGGGAGGAGGAGGAGGAGGAGGAGCTCCGGCCGATGAAGAAGAAGGAAGGTCGTGGGTGAGTGCTCTAAAGCAGTCAGGCACGGGCTGGAGTTCAAAAGTCGGCAATCTGACCAGGAGTTTTAATGGAGGGTTGATGTCGCGGTGGAGTTGACCATGGCGTTTCCCTGCCGGAGATTCTCCTTCTTACACGCGTCACTCTAAAGCTACTCAGAAAAATGTTAATTTTTTGTTTAGCTTATATTTAACTATTTATTTGTTAATCCCTCCTGATTTTACTGCGACTTCAATGTAGCAGTTCAATCTCTAGAAAGACTAATCAGCCCCCCCCCCAATAACGTCTTCACAACGCTTCCCAGCGTCCTTTTTCGCAAGGATATTTTGGACTTTTCACTCGGAACACTTCTCTGTTCGACTATATCACCCTCTCTCCATCGTTAACCTAAACAAGTTGAAATGCTCTGCTTTCTAACGAATCTAAACCGTCTGTGTATTTTATCCAACGGCTCTCGGTAGTCGGCGACTGGTTACCCATAACCCTCCGCCTCCAGTGATTTTTTCTCCAAAACCCTAGCCCACTGCCACTGCCACTGCCACTACCACTACCGCCCGCCTACAGTCTCTATCTTCTCTCGCTTTCCTAGATCTTGTTCTGAGATCGTTTCTTCCTATTCTCAATTTTTTTTTTATTTCTTTTTGGGTTTTTCTTTACCGGGAAATGAATCTTACCCTTTCTATTTTATTCTTGTTGCGTGCGAAATCCTAGTTTTTTGGAGTCGAATTCTCTGGCTTTTTCTGTCTTTCTTATGTCAAAGCTCTCTTTCTGGTGATACGTCGAACTGAATCTCAACGCGAGTTTGTGTTCGTGAATATGATGGCTCTGGCAGTTTCCATCCGTTTCTTCTATTTCGTTCTCGTTTCTTAACTGGTACGAAACTAGTGTGCTTCAATTGATCAGAGTTATAATCATCTCAATACGTGGTCAAAACGAGGTCCAAGTCGCGGACTTAGTCACTCGTAGTCTGATTCTGAGGTGAGGCGGCCTAATCTAGTGCCGAGTCGTTCGTACCCTGACGGCAATGCCGTCGGTGGGAATGAGAAGGACGACGAGAGTGTTTGGAGTATCGAAGACTACTGATGGGGCTAGAGTGTTAAGGTCTGGGAGGCGTTTGTGGCCGGAAAGCGGAGCGATCAAGCTTCGAGGATCCAACGACGTTGATGATTGGTATCGACTCATAAATGGTGATGAAAATAGCGGGGGACGTGGCCGTGAAGGCCTTGACTGTAGATGGGGCCAAGAGAAACTCAGTTCAAAGCAGAATAGCTTCACTGATCTTCAAGAAGAAGACTTTGATCGTGAAATGAAGATGGGCAGAAGAAAACTGGTGAAGCCGTTTGTCATGGCCAGTGACCGTGGTGGTGGTGCTGGTTCCAGAAT
This sequence comes from Begonia peltatifolia, assembly GCA_022433055.1. Lineage (NCBI taxonomy): Eukaryota > Viridiplantae > Streptophyta > Magnoliopsida > Cucurbitales > Begoniaceae > Begonia > Begonia peltatifolia. The sequence continues at coordinate 21,623,016 of CM039531.1, read as the reverse complement.
CATAAAATCTGACAGAATGTTTGGAAATGTATACAGCAGAAAAAGGAAGCGAACGTTTGCCCAAGAACAAAATGTCAGTGTCCAAGGGCAATGGGGAAAAGTTTGTTCTGGTAATAAAATGTTCGGCCTTCGATTCTTTCGAAGACAAAGAAGGAAGAAAAACGAAAATGTGGCTTCTGCTGTTGATTCCACCAGAGTCTCATGGGGCCGATATAATGTTTTTACTGTCTCTACTGATAGCTCTTATAGAGGTGGCGGCACTTTTGCTGGGTTTATTTATATGGTTCTTAGTTACATGAGAAAGAATCGGCTGAGGATCACTCGTCTTTCTTCTTTCTTATTATCGGATCCAATTAATGGAGCCTTTACCTCTCATGGGATTCGTTTTGTGCAGGTATTTTAGAATACATTTTGGGACTTAAAGTAGTATGAAAATTGATCTGTAGATTTATCTCGAGCTCATTCAATTGTAAATTGTCTTTGCATTCAGTTTAAATTTTCTTAGGATGCTATTGCGGAGTTTCAGGCTCTAGTGACATTTTTCATTTTCTTTGACATGCTTGTTCTTTTTTCCCTTCAACCTAATTGATACGAGATTCCATTTGAATAATGTTGCTGTTTATTTATGACTGTCTCTCTTAGTTTTACGGAGGATCCTTGCAACTTTTTTCTGATTTTTTGTTTAATTCTTCAGGGCCGATCGTCCATTGAAAACACTGGTATTTGCATGTTTTTTAGTGCAATGCAGTTCACACCAATGTTTTTTGTGGAGTTTTCTGCAATTCCTCTTTGTTTTATGCACATGCATTCCACAATGTTTCTTAGATCCATGTTGCGACCGGCCCATTCATTAAATGATGTGCACAGCAGTGATGAAAGCATGAGTGAAAGTGAGGATGAAGACTGCATTTTAGAAAGTATTGTCTCCAATTCTTACGCAAGAGATGCATCTATCAGTAAAATCATTTCAGCTGAAGTTGTTCAAACTGCAAAAAACCCAGTTTTACGGTCTTCTTCAAGACGCACTAAATTGGTTGGTCGAAACACACAGCAAAGAAATGTTTCAAGCTCGCGTGGCGTTCAGACAAGGAGTAGTGCCTTGAGGAATACGAGAGCTAGAAATAATTCTCTCGCTGGTTTACATAAACCCAAGAAATTCTTAGCTCCTCAGGTTCTCAGTAAAAAAAAGAGTGCCCCAAGTTTCTCTCCAGTTGCATTCTATAACAGGCACAAGAGGTCTGGTCGGCTTAGTTCAGCATCCACTGCTTTGGGACCAACACAGAACTCGAGGGAAGCGAGTTCCACCACTCTGGGACCAACACAGAGTTTGGCCTTGCCCTCCTGCTCTGCAAATTTGTTGGTATTTGAAACTGATAAATGTTACAGAAAAGAGGGAGCAGTTGTCAAGTTAGAATTTTCTGAATCTGGTGAATGGCTTCTTGTTGTGAAGATAGATGATTTAGCTACAAACACCATCAAGGCAGAAAAAGTTATGAAGCCCTGCTCGTGCAATCGATTCACACATTATGTCATGTGGTCTGCAGATGACACTTGGAAGCTTGAGTTTCCTAATCGACAGGATTGGTTCATTTTCAAGGATCTTTATAAGGCTTGTTATGATCGCAACGTGCTAAATGCTGAGCCTATTCCTGTTCCAGGAATTTATGAAGTCTCGGGTTATGTCAACAACTTTGATCATTCTTTCTCCAGACCTGATTCCTATATTTCATCAAAGAATGATGAAGTATCTAGAGCTATGGCAAAGAGAACTGCAAATTATGACATGGATACTGATGACGAGGGATGGCTAGACCAGCTAAATGTTGGGTTTTTGGCACAGAATGAGCTTCACGAATTGGTCTCGGAGGATAAGTTTGAGTTAATGATTGATGGATTTGAGAAGGGATTGTATTGTAGTGTTGAAGATGCCTTGGACGAGAAAGCAGCAGTGGCTCTATGTTCAGATCTGGGTGGGAGAGAAGTACTAGAAGCTGTTTATAATTATTGGATGAAGAAACGGAAGCAGAAAAAGGCACCGCTGCTTAGAGTTTTCCAGGTACAGAAGTCATGATAGGTTTTATTGATTATTGATTTCTAACCTTTGGTTGGGAGGAGTAAAAGAAAATATTAGTACTCTCCTGTAGTCTTAAGAGACCAATACACTTTTAGCAAGAAAAAGAAGTGATTCACAATGGAAGAACTAAAAAGTTGCGTTTCTAGGAAGAACCTCTAAAACGCCAAGCTTCAACTATGCGTGATGGAACTTTGAAAACCCAAAACATCGCAGTGATGTGTCCCATTAGTCAATTTTTTTGTTTAGTGAAAATATGTTCTCATGTTACTCTAAAATTTGTATTTGTAGCGTTCATCTAGAGACATCACAAAATTGCGAAAACCTCTATCGTGTCAGCTTAGATGTCTTAAAAAGTGATTGTTTTTTTATCACAAATCAACCAACCAAAAGCTTGTGAGCTAGTGAACTTAATAATATGTTGATCTTTCCTGTCAGGGTCATCAACCAAAGAAACATCCTCTCATTCCAAAGCCTCCTCCGCGGAAGAGAAGATCAGTTAAACGACAGCCTAGCCAAGTTGGAAGAGGCAAACAATCGAGTTTATGGAGAGGTAAATCTTCTGTTTTTTTTTAATCTACACTGCCCGGTTGGTTCCTAGAGTATTTCAGTATGTAAATAGTATAATAATGATTGTGCTTTTGCCCAGTGTTGCCGAAAGAGTAGTACCAGCATGACATAGGAAATGAAATTAGCGAAGCATTATTTGTTTTCCTTTTTTGAAAACCCAGATAACTCTAAACCATGAAAAGAAAAGGGATAGTTTATTGTTTTACTGAAATTAGAAAATGAATATAGCTTGTTGGATAGTAGTTGAAGACGAATATGTATATGCTCTGGATGATTCATCAACAGCTTTGTCAGTCATGAAAGTATATGTATTAAACCAATTTTATTGCAGCAATAGCAGCGGAAAGGCATGCCATGGAATTACAAAATGCAAAGCTTAAAGCGGAAGAGGCTAGAAATGCAGCTACCAAATCAACAGAGCTGGCCGTGGTCAAGCGAGAAAAGGCGCAAAAGCTGTTTGAAAATGCAGATTTATTAGCATACAAAGCCACGATGGCTGTCAGGATTGCTCAGGCGGCTCAAGTGGCCGAATCTACTGATGCAGCCGCCTCTCAATTTCTTCTTTGTGATGACAATCCGGGTCAGTAATTGGTCCATTTTTTTAGTTTCCATTTGGGAGATTGTCTTAGATGAATTTTTGGGGGAGAAAATATTGTAATTTTGTATAGATTTTGCTCCAAGATTGTACATCCTGTATTATTACTTCCTAACATACTCTATAGTGAAGAAGAGACACACTGTTAATTATTAAAAAAAGAAGAAAAGAGAACAGTTTTTAGATGAAGGCATTATATAATTTGCTTGATTGCTTTCAATTTGTAAGAAGTACACCTTCCCCCTTTCTCGAGATACGAGCAATCTCTTTGACGACATCGTCGAACTCTCCCTCTTCCTTCTTCTTCATCAACTCTGCAAGTTCCCTTGCTTTCTTCCTCAACCCCTCTCCACTCTTCTCCACCACCACTTGTCTGATTACTCTCCCCATGTCTTCTCCCCCTATCACCTTCCCGTCTTCCCCTCGCTTCACCTCCATTCCCACTCCGATCTCTGCAAGTAGTTTCGCATTCACTGGCTGGTCAAAGTGCGCTGGCATTGCCACAATTGGAACTCCGTGTCTCAAGCTCTCCATCAACGAGTTCCACCCGCAGTGGCTCAGAAACCCTCCCGTGCTGGGATGGCTGAGAATTTCCACCTGTGGCGCCCATCCCTCGATTAACAAGCCCCTCTCCCTTACCCTCTCTCTAAAACCTTCTGGTAGAGCTTCTTCAAACTTCTTCCTGTTGTTTTCCGACGGAAATCTGATGACCCAGATGAAATACACCTCGCTCAGCTCCAGCCCTCGAGCTACCTCGTTGATTTCTGACGCTGATAGAAAGTACTCGCTCCCGAATGAAACGAAGATGGAGGACGATTTATTCTTCTTGTCCAGCCACTCAGTAACGCCTTTACTCGCTTCTTTGTGGTCTTCGTTAATGGAGTCGTGATGAGAAACTAGCGCACCAACCGGAACAATCTTTTTTCCTGATAGGGTAGAGAGATAATCCATATACTTTCCCTCTATCTCTCTGAGGCTCTTCAACAAAATAATTTCACTCGACCTCTCGATGCATGTTTTGATTATTTCTCCATCGGAGACCCCATTCACAGAAGATTCCAGAAAGTCTTTTAGTTTGGGAATTTGGTGATCTTCCAATTTCCCGGCCGGAAAGGGAAAATCAATGGTGGGTTTGGTGAAATAATGCAAGCAAATGGAGGCCATCGAAGCACTGGTAGTGATAAACTCAACAGCAGGGATACGAAGGGAAGAGGCGAGAGATTGTGCCCATGGCTGAATAAAATCATAAATGAGCAAATCTGGATGCAGGATTTTCAAAAGGTCGAAGAAGGCAGGGGCGGCCATTTCGAAAGCATTTCTGAGGGTGGGCATGAGATGGTGAGGAAGGCCATTGGTGGTGTGTAAGTGAGAAGGAAGCTCTGGCAACGATGGGAGATGGAGCTCCACAAGCTCTACATCAGAATAGTATTTCTGAGACAATTTTGGTTGGATGGATTTGATATTTACAGGCGAAGAACACAAAAGAATACGAAACAACTTATCTGAATCCCTCTTCACCAGCATCTTCGCCAGCTCCAAGTATGGCGAAATGTGGCCGTGGGCTAACCATGGAAGCATCAAAATGGTGATCGAAGAATTGCAGCGTCTGTCCTCCATATCTGATCACCTCTCTCTCTCTCTCTCTCTCTCTGGCTATTTTCTTTGCGAGTGATTTATTTATTCGGAGAAGAAAAGTAGTCTGATTCGAAAGAAAAAAGGTGGCTTTTTATGGAGAGAGAGATGGATCGAAACGTAGAAAAATCTCTAATAGGAGATTTGGCGGGATCCACCACATGTAGAAGACGTGGTCAAGGTCTATATTTGAACCCTTCTGTCACACTTGAGATGGGAAGTGCTGTTCTGTGTTTGGAAAATATTTATGAATGAATATTACATATGTTTATATTAAGTCATTTGATTAAAATACAACTCAGGAGAAATGCAATGAAGACAAGTCTATGTCGGAACCCTGAGACCGCGTTGGTTCTGGACCCATCTCCGCACCCTGCTTCCCGAACCAAAAGCTGCGTTTATTCCTTCTCTACCAAACCCCCACTCTCTCTCTCTCTCTCTCTCTCTCTCTCTCTGAAACCCCAACTGACCGACCGGAAAGTCTCCGTTAGGGTTTCGGACCTGCCTTTAATGAGGTGAACCAAATTTCTACGAAGTCTACTATCGTCATTTAATCTGTTCCTTTCTTCTACGTTTGGCTCCATTTCGTGTTTTTCACTCAATTGGCTCTGGTTTGTTATAGTGGATAGTCGATTTTCGAGCTGAATTCGGTGCTGGATTTTTGCTTTGTTGGAAATTTCAACGTTAAATATTTCTGATCAGGATCGGCAAGAATCGCAAGATCTGAGGTATGCTCCTCTGGAAGTATTAATAAGGTTTCATGTCTATGGCTTAGTTTTCTATTATTTTGATTGATTTCAGCTTCTAATAAATAGTTCTGTATTTTTCATATTTATTCATCTTCTTATTCTGAAAGTTTTTGGTTACAAACACGATTATGAAACTAGTCAGGAAAGGAAGATTTTTCAGAAAGGAAGGAAAAGGAGTGATAGAAATAACTTCTTATGTATTTTTTCTATGGGTAAATTGTACCTTAATCTGTTGTGAGTAGACTTCTCGAATTCTACTGAATCAAAACTTGAAAAAATACACGTGTACCGATATATTTGCAAGGATGACAAATGCATTATAATGGGTGAGAATTATAGATGCCTTAACATCCCGCGCAAGATCAAGGCATAGCTTGTTTCGAAAAGGCTCGAATTTGCTAAAGGCGAGTTATTTAGTGAGGACATCTGCAATTTGATATTCAGAAGGAATAAACTTGAAAATAAGGGAGCTGTTTAGAACCTTATCCCTCACAAAATGATAATCAAACTATTTAGAATGGAGAACTGATTTGGAAGCAATATAAGTTGCACTTATATTATCATATAGAATAACCGGTGGAGAAGATAAGTGAATACTTAGCTCGGACAATAAGGATTAAATCCAAGAAAGTTCAACTGCCCCATTTGCAAGGTTTCGATGCTTTGAAGATCAAGAAATTAAGTTTGTCCCCAAGTAAACACAATATTCATCTGTACCTTTTTTGTCAGGCGAACAAGATGCCCAATCAACATCAGTAAAACACATGAGAGTAGTAGAAGGTGATGGAGAAAATGAGAGATTAAAAATAGGGGAATCTTTGAAATTATATAAAATATGCTTCACTGCTCACCGATGGATATCAGTAGGCTGATGCATGAGTTGAGACACTTTGTTCACAGAGAAGGCTATATCTGGGCTTGTAAAAGAACAATGTTGTAGACTTCCTACAACACTTCTATATAGCAAGCCATCCTAAAGAACGATACCAGAATTTTTTTTTAAAAACTTGGTTGAAAACCAAAAGAGTAGAAACATGTTTACTGTCAGCCATATTTGTACGAGCCCACGTATCAGAAATATACTTTGTTTCATTCAAAAGCATTCTGTCATCTTTAAAATCAAACAACAACGCCCAAAAAATAATGAAGAATATCAGGGTCTGTAGTCGTAAAATATTGCCCAAATAATCAATCAATTTTCGGATGGATTGACTGTTGCAACCATTGAGAATAATATCATCCATATAAATCAGCATAATGAGAAAAACAGTGGAAGAATTGTACATTAACATAGAGGATCTGTTCTGGAAGCATGAAAACTATATTGAATAAGCACCGTGTTGAGTTTAAAGAACCATGCTCGAAGTAATTGTTTTAGACCATATAGTGTGTTTTGTAATTTACAGACAAAGGATGGCCAATTAGAATTAACAAATCTCGGCGGTTGAGCCATGTAAACATCTTCAAATAAATCTCCATGTAAGAATGCATTACTAACATCCAGTTGATGTATAGGCCAAATCTAAGAAAAAGCATAAGCCAATACAATAGAAATGGAAGAATGTCGAACCACAGGGCTGAAAGTTTCAAAATAATATATACCTTCAGACATGTGGAATATCAAAGGAAAAAGGAGAAGATGAAGACTGTATTGCTAGAGAATTTTGAGTAGCAAATGGAAAACCAACTTCATTGAATATAACATATCAGAGAAATATAAATTTTGTTAGATGGAATATGAAGAGACACATAACCTTTTTGTGAAGAAGAGTATCTAATAAAAGCACACGCGACAAACTGCGGTTGTAATTTATGGGAATTATATGGGAGATGAATGGAAAACAAGAACATCCAAACACTCGAAAATAGTCATAGGATGGAGGTTTATGAAATAGTAATTCAAAGCGAGATTTATTTTGTAAAACAAGAGTTGGGAGCCGATTAATCAAATGAACAACAATATCTAAAGGCATAGCTCCAAAAGATTAGAGAACGGGAAGAAAGAAACATCATTGTGAGACTCACTTCAACTGTGTGTTTATTTTTTTGCTCAACGCGCCCATTTTGGAGTATAAGAGTATGATACTCTATGTTTAATGCCCAAAGTAATGAAAAGAGAGGAATGAGAACAAAATTCTCCTCCTTAGTCAGATTGGACGGAAGAAATGGAGCAATGAAATTGAGTATTAACCATGGAATTGAAAGATTTGAAAATTGGTAAGACATCAAATTTGCACTTTAAAGGAAACAACCATGTATAGCTACTGATATCGTCAACGTCAACAAACAATAAGAAATAACAAAAATCCATCAATTGAAGTAATTAGAGACGGACCCCATACATAAGTATATACTAATTCAAAGAGAGATTGATGGAAAAAGGGAGATGATGACTTTTGCCTAATTGAGAGGCATTACAAAAAGAAGAATCACTAAATTTAGATTGTAGAACGCATTGAACAATTTTGGTAGAAGGATGGCCTATACTTTGGTGCCACAAAGTTGAAGAGGAGACCATTGAAGAAGTCGCAATAGAGAAAGCCAATGGAGGAAATGTTGGAGACGAGCAGAGGAAATGGTACAAGTCATTATGTGGCTGATCTTGAAGAAGTATCTGCTTGGAACGCTGATCATTGACGTAGAAACAAGTAGGATGGAATTCAATAAAAACATTGTTATCACAACACATTTTGTTAACAGTAATGAGATTATGAGTAATTGCATAAGCATGAAGAGCACATGAGAGAGTTCAAGAGATTTAACAGAAGTAGAAACCAATGCATGACCAACATTAGAGATAGATAAAAGTGTAATGTCCTAATTTTTAAAATTCTCAATTTCAAACTCTAGTTTAAAAATTCTAAATTTTTTTTTAATTTGATTTGCAAATAAAGTTTAAATTCGAAGTTATAACTTTAATTTCAAAATATTTGAAAGCTTTTAATAAATTATTGAATGCGCGGAGGAAGCTTAAAACAACGTTTAATCATTGAATAGCTTTGTTCAAAATTGAAATAAATGCAGAATTAAAATCATCTATAAAACTTCATCAATGACAAAGTCAGCATGATTTATTCAAAGTTTCAATTGAAATAATTTATGAAATATCCTTGAAAATTGAAATATACTAATTTAAATTTCTTCCTCCGAATCAAAGATATTTGCTTCTTCTGTATGCTCTCCTCTAGAAGGTTCTTGATCATAATAATTTTTTTCTCAAATAAAAACTCATTTACATTGCAAAATTACAAACTATAAGAATAATTCAGAAAGTAAAAACACGTATAGGTACAAAATTAACATCACTTTTACTAAAACCTAACTTTAAAAGTTACATACTGGTTTAAAATTTATTTTTCATTTTTCGTTCAGACTTTGTTATTTTATTGTCGTTCTAGCTATGTTATCTCATTTTTGTTCAGGCATAGCTATTTTATTGTCATTCAAACATAACCATCTCATTTTCGTTTAAAGTTAGTCATTTTATTATCGTTCAGACTTTGCTATCACGTATTGTCCGTCAATTTTATCATATTCAAACACATACAAAATATCCTATTAATTTTATTTTTTAAAACAATAAAAGAGATGAAACTTAATTTTTTTCATGAATATATTTTTTTAATGATTTTAATTAATAAAATCAAGGAAGATATCATTTATCCAGCCAGTAATTTTGGTGCTGAAAATTTCATGAAACTCTTCATCAATTAAAGAATTTCTTATTTTGGCTTTGAGATTGGATCATTTATTATGATTGGATCATTTATTATGAAATATGAGTTGATGGGATTTTGGATATGCCTTGAAAGTATGAAATGGGATTCATAGATTCGTGATTTGCATATTTCATCTGCATCCAGGGTAAAAGATGCACTTATATGATCTCTTTGCTAGTTTTTTTCGAGGTATCTATTCTTTTGATGAATTTTCTAATGGGAAAATTTATCAAGCAAAATACAGGCATGGAGGACTCAAATGCAATGACTATTGATTTCCTACGGGCGCGTCTTTTGTCTGAAAGATCTGTTTCAAGAAGTGCAAGGCAGAGAGCTGAAGAACTTGCTAAAAGAGTATGTCAATAGTTCAGTGTGGTTAATGGATTAACACTTTATTTGAACCAATGGTGTTTGTCTCGTATTTCTTTTCCATCCCCAAGATTTTTTTTTTTTAATTTTGTGGTAGAATGACAATGTGCTTGTGCGTGGGAATATGTGTGAAGGAGAGAAAGGTATTCTACTAAACACATTAGGTCGGTGTTGGTTTGTTGTTCTAGGTGGCAGAACTTGAGGAACAGTTAAAGATAGTATCTATGCAAAGAAAGATGGCAGAAAAGGCGACAGCAGATGTTCTTGCCATTTTGGAGGACAATGGAATTAGTGAAATTTCTGAGGCGCTCGATTCAAACTCTGATCAGGAAACACCTTTCGAATCAAAGGTTGGAGATGTCTCTATGGGAGATGATTTATGCTCTGTAAACTCAAAAGCAAGGAAAAGTGAATTGGACGACCTATCAGGTTCTGACCCCGACTCTTCTTCGGTAATAGGTAGTGGCCTATCTTGGAAGGGCCGGAACAGTTCACCTCGTCCACTTGAAAAGTACAAGGATTATTCTATGAGACGACAAAGAAGTATCACATCTGTGGGTTCTTCTTCTTCTTCCCCGAAACATTCCATGGGAAGATCATGTCGCCAGATAAGACGAAGAGAAACAAGGTCACAATGTTTGTATATTTCTTCAGACCACATTTAATGAATTACTATACACATGCTCATACTGTAATGGCCTAAATGCACCTTTAAATGTGCTAGTTGCAGCCTTTCTTCTTCCGATTGAAATCTTTTCTAGAAATTTGGGTTCATGCATCAAGGGATTTTCCTGGATTTAAGTTGGCTGAATTACATACTGGAACTTTACTCATAACTTCTTTCTCCCATTGACAAATTTTCTGTATATGGTAGAATGTTCTGTTTGACCTGTTTAGCACACCTATTTTACCTTGTGGGATCAAGTGCATGTCAAGCTGATGTATATCTAAAAAAAACCTTTTCTGCCGCAGAATTAATTTTTTCTTGAGACGTTTGAAATTGGAATTTGTGTTACAGATTGATAGATAATGAACTCAAAACTGAGCCTCTGGAAGATCATTCAGAAGACCATGCAGTGGCCATCTCTTCCGAAGTTTCTCCTAACTGTCTAATTGATGATTCTAATACATTGAGGGAAGTTTCTGATACTCAAGAAGAGAAAGTCTTAGTGGATGGTACATTTTACAGTTTATCACAAAATCAGGGGAATGTAAAGACCAAAGATCTTGATTTCGACGAATGCAGAAGAGAAAATGATATGGAAAAGGCTTTGGAAAATCAAGCTCAACTTATAGACAGATACGAAGCAATGGAAAAGGCTCAGAGAGACTGGGAAGAGAAGTTCAGAGAAAATAACAGCAGCACCCCGGTAAGCTGTAAATGATTAATGGTGAAGAGCTATTTTGGGAACTCAATTTAAAAGGAATTCAACATTGTCTTGATGTCATCAGATTCAGATCTCTTAAAAAAGACATTCTAGAATTTTTCGTTTTCTCTGAAACATTTTATGATTTTAGTTATTTTTATCTTAGATCCTTGAGGTGTCAATCTTACTGACGCATTCATCCCTAAAAGTAAAACGTAATGAGCTTATAACTACATATAAATGTTTTGTTTTGTTGACAGTGCCATATGAACCAACGAAAAAACAGAGATCGAAGATATTTCAGACTCCTTTTCTGGGTCCTAATTTAAAATCAAGTGCTTGTTTAGTCGCCTTTTATTATAGTCTTTCTTCTGCCTCTGCTTTTTCAGGATTCATGTGACCATGGGAACCATTCTGACATTACCGATGAAAGAGAGGAGAACAGGGCTCATCCTACTACATCTTCCCCCAATGATCTCAAAGAGCAGGAAACAGATGTGAATGATGTTCAGATGCCGAAAATGCAGCTGGATGGTATTTGTATCTCTGACAATTTGAGTGTTAAACCAAATGGATTTCTACCTCATTCAAATCTTGATAAGGGAGATCCCAAAACATTATCTGATGCCCAACCAAACAGCGTTCCTCAATTATTGTATGGTAATATAGGGAATTCACAATACAATGAAGAAGCATTGACTAATCGGAGAAGCGAAGACGATGCCGTATCACAATCAGCAGTCGACTTTACATTCCCCATGCATAAAACAAAGGAAACAGAAAGGATCCTGGAAAACAGAATTCATTTGCCTGCACATAGTTCTGAACGCAAGGAGTTCCTTGGAGACCAGTCCTTTCAAGCCCATGAATTGGATTCAAAGAGTAATTTCAGTAAAACGAGTATTTTGGCTTGTCCAAATGATGAAGGCAATGAATTGGTTCCATTCAATCCTGGTTTGGTAGGTGTGCTCGATGCTCTTAAACAAGCAAGGTTGTCACTACAAAAGAAGATCAATGACAACTCGCCAGTTGTGGAAGGTGATAGATTTCGAAAAGTCATTGAATCTTCGGTTTTTGCCCCCAAAAATGGTGGCGGAGTAGATAGGCTTACTGGGTATGCTGGGTTATTTAGACTTCCAACAGATTATTCAGTGGAACCTTATACGAGAACCAACTTTCTCAGATCAAGTTCTCAGCTAAAGGTAGCTCCCTCTTACCCAAATGAGCAAAATTCAGCATCTTCAAGTGATCAATTCGCCGACAGTCCATATTCGGATCCTAGATCAATATTTTCAAGCAATGATCGCGTCTACCCAGATGATCGAAATCGGATTTCTTGGAGGGAATCCCCCCAGAGACCTCTTCTAGACCGATATTCCAATAATTTGGCTCTACCCTCCAGCACCTACAACTATCAGGCACCCCCACCAAAATGAAGAATTTTCAAGGACCTTTCTTGGTAGGCGAGCCGAGTCTCCTCTTGGAAGTGAGTATTCGCCTTATGAGGATCATAATTGACGCGGTATGTACAGATAAAAGAGTTTCATTAGATACTGAAAAGATGACTATCAGTTTGCTTTATAATAGTGTCTTGAGTTTGGTAGGTTTAGTGTAACATTATTGACTGTAGCATTAATACGATGATAAGCGCTTCTTCATTAATTTTAATGGCCAACAATAATTGATGTTGTCTGTGTTACTAATATACGAATTTGTATCTGATGAAAATGCTATATTGCCCACATTATTCAAAATAATCAATTTATTCTTGTTACCAAATATTTTAGATAGAAATTAAGATATAGAATTAATTCATTAGTTGACTTACAGACTCAAAGTTGTGAGCGTCTATTAAATACTATTTGTTTGTCGTAACGCACAAGAGGGTCATTTGACATACAATTCAAACTGTTTGCATACTAAAATAAAGTGTGTTCATCCAATGCCCCGCGATATGAACAACTTGATAGTATTATATCATCAAGTGTGTCACACGTTAATTTATTGAACTAAAGAAACAAATGAAGCAGGTAAATGATTTGGCTTTTTTGGGTAGTAAGATGATTGTGAGAAATGTCATATTTGAAGGCTAACAACTAAGTAACTTTTAATTAATAAATAAAAATAGCGAGTTTAAATGTGGATTAGTGGCTTAATAATCAACTCTTTTTGGAAAAATTGGCCTCAAATGAAGCCATATTTGTTGCTGAAGAAATCTATGTTGTTATTTATTTTATTAGTGATAATTATTAGTATTTCACTTTGAAATGAATAAATAAATGCGATTTCCTTTTTCTTAAATTCAAATTTAATACTACGTAGTGGAATTTTTGGATGTTGGATCTGGAAAACACATACAGTCTCCTGTCTCTCTCATTCTCTCTCTCTGGGTTGTGTCAGTGTCTCTCAGTTTCATACAATTCCAATCCAACTCCAAAGTTTTCACATGGGCTTCATCGTTTTCACCTCTTCCCTCCTTCAGCCATGGCTTCCGCCCCTTTTTCTCCTGTTCTTCTACCCCTCTCTTCAATAAAACAGTCCCACCCCAAAAACCCCTTTCAGGGAATGACTTTTCCTTTCTCCATTCTTACCAGCTTGTTCCTTTAAGGCTACCCGTTTACATTGCCGACCAACCCAATACGTTTACTTGGCTCTTTGTTCCATTGGTATTCCTGCTAAAATGGGCATGTCGTATTTAAATATTTGCGTCAATCACTGAAAGCTGTGGAAATCGATTTTGGCAGTGATTTGAAATCTGAGTGAAGTGGGAAATACGGTTCGAGGTAGAGAGAAGTGATTAGTATGATAACGTCGGGGATAAACTTGGTTATGACTGTGATTGGGTTCGCGGTGAGCACCATGTTCATCGTTTTTGTGTGCACCAGGCTAGTCTGCGCTCGGATTCATCTAAATGCTTCAAGGCGCTCCTTTCCAATCGCTTCTAGATCAGATCTCAGCGTTGTATGCATCTGTTTTCTTACTTTCTCTACATTCTTCTGTCTTTAATTTTTATTACCTCTTTACTTTGTTTACCTCGAGTTAGGTTCATGTCTTGTCTGACTTCACTAAATTTGAAAATTTTGTTTTGTTTTTCTTTTTGTTCTAACGTAATAAAATGCATTTTGATCAAAATAGCATTTGAAATCGAAATAATTGCTTATGTCACCGTTTGGTATGATTGTTGATTCTTTATACCTTCTGATCCTACTCTCTCCTTTGCCCCTTTTAAACCCATTTTTTTCAGAAAAGAGAAATTTTGGGATTACTTTATTTCGGTCTTTTTATTCTGCCACACTCAATTCTATTTTCTGGGCGTCACTCTCAGGCATCTTGATCAATTGGTGTTGGATTGTCCCTCATGTGCAGAAGTAATTATGCATTTTGTTTGCACCTTACTATGCTACTTTTCCAGAAGCTACCCCTTAAATTATAGGGTAGAAGGAAGGGAAAGGAACTGGCTATTTCTTCTTTACTTTACAAGTTTTTTGGCGGACATTGGTGCTCTCCTTTCTTTCTTTTCATCATTATCCATCCTCAGTTAATATAGACTGACATATACCCCTGCTTAGTACACTATGTAAGGGCATTATATATAAACTATTATTTATTACGAACAATGCACAAAGCTCATAGATTTTATGCATGATGAGTAGGTTGTATAAATCTGTTGACTTGTCAACTTGGTTTCGGTTTTTAGTCTTGCATTTATTGTTGATGATTTACTCTTCACTGATCTATAACAATCAAATGTCACCGATACAGCTGGAACGGGGATTGCATGGTCTAGAACCAGTAGTAGTAGCCAAATTTCCAACAAAGAAGTACAGTGATGACTATTTCTCGGCTGCAAAAGATTCACAGTATGTGTTCTCTTTTATTGTTTGATTTCCCACTGTATTATCTTATGACTTTCTTCCCCATTTTCCTTTTTACAATTGTTATTTGAAATCGCATTGAATTGATTCGAATTTATATCAGCTTCATAGTTTGCTTAATGTGTTATCTTTTCTAATGCTCATACCTTGAGTCTTAAGATAGTTTAGAGTTTAGTGAAAACTCATGGTTATTTGGATAGGCACACCAATCACTCGTGAGGTTTTACCTTGGTATAAAACTATATATTTTTGTTTGTATAATGCATTTCCTTGTTGTCAATTCAATGCCTTTTTCTATCATTGTTTAAAATTGGAAGCATAAAGCTTAAATTATGAGACACTATATTGCCTAATTTCGCTAGCATAAAACAATTGTGAAAATTGAAATAAATTTTCTCGTTACAGTTTTCTCACTTGCAAATTTTCAAAGTTGTGACACATGCTTTTGCATCGATAAAATAGATGAGTTATGCCATGAAACACTTGCTTTTTAGGAAGTTCCATGATTATTTACCAATAGAGTTGAATAATGAAGCTCCTTTATCGAGAGGCCTATTGTCAGTGCTGACATGTAGTTTACTCCTCAATTACATTAGTAAGCCTCAAAGTGGACACGATGCAACTAGCCCAATCGTCTTATGCCATCATATTTGATAAAACTAGGCCTATTTCATGGTTGATTATGAAAAATAAGTTTAAAAGAGCAAACATTGAAAAAACATTCTGGCAGCATATCTTTTCAATAGCTCTCTTTTATTTTTTTCTGGAGCTTCTCTTCTTTTGTATTGTTTATTTATTGATTTGCTTTAGTATCTTTTTACCGGTGAAAAATCATCATGTGTTCTTGTGGTTTTAGTGTTTATATTTCTAGAAACAAAAAATTGTTTAAAGGCAATGGCAAAACAGTTTATGTTCTCTTATAAACCTACATATTTATATGATCTGTTTACCCTATGAGATGATTGGGCTTCTACTTGTGTTTGGGTTACCTAATGTTTTTGAGTTGTTTGTTGAGCCAATAAGATGATTGGTCTTTTACACATTTTTGAGCTACACAATGTCTCATTTACTGCGCATAGGGGTTTAGTTGACTAAATTGATGTTTTTGAAATCAATTATAATGCGGTTAACGTTGATTTTCTTAAAGTAAATTTGATATTTGTGTAATTGTAGAAATTATGGTTTTGTGTAATTTCTTATCCATACAAATATCTATTCCTGAAAAATCAAAAGATTTCAATAACCATATGCTACTGATGCCTCTAAAAAGCTAACTAGAACTTGTAAGTCGCATCATTTCTTCTCTCTGAAATTGATTTTTCCAAAATTACTCCCTCAAATTAGTGAAACCAAATTAAGATTTATTTGTGTGTTTGTCAAAATTTGAACCAATAGTTTGCTATTTTTACAAACCCACTGCTTCAAGGATGATGACGTCCATCCACAATGGAATATTGGGATGCTATATTTTGAAGAAGATATATTTTGAAGAAAAGTTGATTCATAATCTTATCAATGACAAATATTTTTACTAGAAACTTACAATAGGCTAATATGGTAAATGGTTAGTCTTCACATAGGTAGTAGCTATGATGATTTCTAATCTGTCCATTTCTGTAACGACCCTAAAATTTGAAATTATTTTTTTTCAATTTGAAATTTTAAAATTTTTTCCAAATTGATTTGCAAATTAGGTTAAATTAGATCGTTATAAAACTCTAATTTTCTTAATTTGAAATCCTTGAAAATATCAGAAATCATTTTTTAAACGGAAACTTTGAAATAATTATCCATAAATTATTAGAAAAGTTCAATACTAAACAATAATTAAATAAATTTCATTTATTAATTTCAAAACAATAATGTAGTTAATTAAAAAAACCCAATATTTCAAACTAAAATTAAATATAAAATATCATTTTAAACGATAAAATCATAATTTTTATTCGGGATCAATGACAACACCTTTCTCTGTATACTCGTCCACCTCTCGAGGATTCTCGATTGCAGTTAGTTTTTCCTCAAATAAAAACTCATCTATATCACAAAATTATTCAAAACATAATAATTATAACTTTCAGACTGTTGAATTGAAATTCTCTTTGTTGACTAATACATTCCTGGTTTTTTGTTTTATCGAAATTTCGAGGAACAAGTAGAGAGAGAGAGAGAGAATGATTTGGTCAAAGATTGTACGGGGTTGTTAATCAGGGATATCTTTTGTTTTACTTTTTAGTTCGGGTGCTCGGGGAAAATCGTTCAAAATGGAGAAAATGTGCTTCTATACTTGGATAGTTGGATCATTGTCTAAGTTGTAATATGCATGCCATTAGAAGCTTTTCTTCCTTGTCTATATAGTTTGGATAAGATCTATTTTGGTTTCAGAGCAATCTGGGTGTAAAAGTAGTGATTTTTTTTTTCTCATTTCACTTTGTAGGCTACTTTCATTACTCATTGATAAATTGTGATTCTATGATACTGTGTGACAGATGCACGATATGCCTTGCTGATTATCACGGTGAGGATTCATTGCGAGTGCTGCCCTACTGTGCCCATTCATTTCATGTGACGTGCATCGACATATGGCTGCAGCAGCATTCGACCTGCCCTGTTTGTCGGATTTCTCTAAGAGACGCCCCGGAAAGAAAATGGCTGATGCAACCCCTTTTTAGTTCTGCAGTTCGAGCTCACTTAGGTATGGAATCTGATCTCCGAACTTATCGCTACCTTCTGACCAGGGCCCACGAGAGCCGTCCGATAGAGCGGAGTAGTGAGGATCATTGTGAATCGGCAATCCACGAAGCAGGAGAGAGGGTCGATAGTTTGGCCTTAAGGCGAGATAATACAGTTAGGAAAGTGTCGGAAAATAAGAACTTAGAAAGCCCCTCCAATGCTTAGAGCTTGTCAGTCGTTACTTCTTAGAGTTGAGGAGATGGGATTGGTTGTCTATAAGATCGAAACACGTTTGTGGACTGTGGTAGCAAGTTATTGGAATTCAGATCTACTTGATCTGATAGATGATGGCGGTGGTGGTCAATGCTCATAGCTCATGTATGATGTATGTATTGCCAAAATTACATTAAAACCAACATTCCTGGTTTTCTGGCTTGTTAAGGATCTTTCAAGCTGCTTTGAATTGAGGGCGTTTCTGACATTATGTACTCCATCTTCACATACATACCTACATACATTGTGTTACATTAATTAATTCCTAAAGCTATTTAATGAATATATTATATAATTAAACTGTATTAATTACAATAAATAAACCATAGTTGGGATGAGAGTTAATGATCTTCACTAACCCAACCGCCAACCGCCAACCGCCAACCGCCGTTTATTTATATTCTCTCAAAAGAGAATAATGACGTCATTAATTAATTATAAATAAATCACTTGAAGAAAAAAGGTAAAGTTGAAGGACTGCATTGCAAGAAGGAATAATCTGAAAGTAGACAGCGGAAGAAACTACGACTCGAGAGCTTTCCATTTTCTCCATCGACCTGAAAATCCTGAGCTCAGTTCCTCGCTTTGATCGTCGCCCTAAGAGTGTTCTTCATCACGATCGTGAACTCCGCTTTTCCTGTGAAATCCGGTTCGCTGTTTGCCGGATACGAACTCCATTCGAATTCCTGCACCAATCTCGCCAGCATCAGATGCACGTGAACCGTCGCCATGAGAAGGCCTGGGCAGATCCTTCTTCCGATTCCGAATGGAATCATTTTCACACCTCCCGCTCCCGTCATGTCCGCCTCTTCCTCCCCGGAAGCGAACCTCTCTGGATTGAATTTCTCTGGATTTTTCCACAGCTTAGGATCCTCGCTGATTCCCGGTATGTAAATCTCGACGCTCGCATCCATCGGGATGTCGTAACCCCCGAGCTTGGTTGGTTCGATCACTGCGTGTGTGAGTGAGAAGTACGTAGGAGGATGTCTTCTTAGAAGTTCTTTGACTACCGCTTGTAGATATGGCATTTTCTCGACGTCCTTCTCTTCTACCTTTCTATCGCCCGCCACTTGTTTGATCTCTTCGTAAACTCTCCGTTGAATTTCTGGATTTGCGATTATTTGACCCATCCCCCATTCTATTGCTGTAGCTGTTGTGTCTGTTCCGCCATTCAGGAACTCGCAGCTTAGAGTGACCAATTCGGGATCGCTCGGACCGGATTTTCTTCCATCGACTTTTAGATCGAAGAGAGTATCGAGATACGAAAACGATGTTGCAGAGGCGTCTGATCCTGGATTTTGGAGTGCTTTTTTGCGTCGATTTATGAACGGTGTTACGAAATCGACCTGGTGTTTTCGAACTTCCATGGCGGCTCGTCTTTGTTTCGTGAAAAATGGGCTCAAAATCGGAAGAAAATCGTCGATCCTTGGATCGAGAGTGATCAGCACTCTCTTCATTTCTTCGTCCATCTTCACCACTGTCTCTTCTTCCATTTCGAGCCCGAAGCACATTGCCAAGAGAATGCAAAACACCGCAAATCGAGCGTTTTTCAGAACCCAAACGCAACCGCCATTTTTATCCGCTTCATCTTGAATCCGATTTATAAGTTTATCCATTGCGTTCTGTCTCACGTCGCGAAACTCCTTGAGCTTGCTCGAACTCAGCATGTTCTCCACCATGTTCCGGCGAAGTGACCGCCACAGCGGTCCGTAAACTGAGGCATTGACGGAAAATTTGTTGCTGCTGAAGACGATCCTGGTCGGACTTTCCCTCGGTCTGCTAGCGAACTGTGCTCCTCTTTTGATCAAAGCTTCGTGGACGAGAGTAGCATCACTCAAGATGATCATCAACCTCGTCCCCATCTTAACAGTGAAAATGGGGCCGTAAATTCGTCGCTGTTCTTCCACATACTCAAAAAACTCCTTTCCAGAGCGGGCAACTTGGAAGAGATTCCCAACAATTGGCCAGCCGGGAGGACCGGGAGGAAGGGTTATCCTCTTGGATTTCCTTTTCCAGGCGAGAAAGAGAACGAGAGCAGACACGAGGAAGACAAAGAGAGTGAAAGGGAGAGAAGATAAAAAGGAAGGAGGAGGAGGAGGAGGAGGAGAGCGAGAAGCCATCGACACTTGTTCAACTGGCATTGCCGAGCGATGTGTGAAGAAAGAGGATGGAGATTGGAGGGTATAAAAATGGCGGAAGGGGAGAGATTGCAGGTGAGTGTAATTAAAAGCATTAAATAGACGGAGAGTAAACAAGGGAAAGAAGCAAAGGGGGTGTTGGGGGGAAGGTGGGAGTTTAAATGGCTCTCATCAAACTCTGGGTGTGTGTGAACTGTGATCCTAATAAAACCCAGTCCGCTGTCCCTCCTTAACCAGTACCTAGTTCTTTCCAAACTTCTGCACACATTACATTCAACAGTTGTTTCTTCACCAGTCTCTCAACTAAAAAGCCATTCCTTTTCTAGAGCTGAAAGTGAACTCCCGC
This sequence comes from Begonia peltatifolia, assembly GCA_022433055.1. NCBI lineage: Eukaryota > Viridiplantae > Streptophyta > Magnoliopsida > Cucurbitales > Begoniaceae > Begonia > Begonia peltatifolia. The sequence continues at coordinate 21,602,639 of CM039531.1, read as the reverse complement.
AGACTGGGGACGGATGATCGTTGCCCACAAAGCATCTGATCTTAAATAAAATAGCGATTAGTTTCAAGGGGGACAACCCTATCGAAAGACTCAAGTCCCAAATGTCTCCTTAGCCACGCCCAATTGGTCTGCAAATCTCGCACTTATCTTATCTAATTGAGGATCAATCCTGCATAGGCTCACTAACCTCGAAGGATGAAAATGGGATTAAAATGAAGGAAGGGAGAAATTGGGGGGATAAAAGCTGGTGGAGCCTCCATAAGGTGGTGGTGGTGGTGGTGGTGGTGGTGGTCCAACATTAATAACAAGTTTGGAGATAAAATGTTAGATAAGCATTTTTACTTGCACAAACAAACCCCCCCACTCAACTCCTCTCCTCTCCTTTCCTTTCCCACATGTTAGAGTTATTGTCAGTCATTTAATACAGTGGCTCTCTCCCTCTCTGACTCTCCTCTTTCTGGATGTGAAAAGCTGGGTGGGGGTCTTTAATATTATTATTATTATTATTATTATTATTGGCATTGTTGCTGCTTCCAACTCTCGTCAACCCTTCCAAAGAATTCTCCATGAATCCCCTTTTTTTTTTCTTTTTTTTTTTTTGTGGAAAGTTTTAAGATTGTCGTGCACCACTCGTCCACATTCTTTCGCCTTCTTCTCCAACAGATGCTCATTACTGTTTTATTTCCTAATTCAGGAAATAAAACAGTAATTTAGGCGTAACACTGCACTAGGAAACAATTATGCAATTTCTTTTTCCAAAGAATACCTTATTTATTTTTCTCTCCAACCACACTCTACCAATGTAGTTGGGTCATGGGTGGTTTATTAGGAACCAAAATAAAGGACGGACGGACGGACGGACGGACATAATATAATCACAAGACTTTTCTCCTTTTCAAGTGTACAACATTTGTTTGATTGGCGGACGCCTTTAATTTGTTTCATTCTTCTATTTTTTTGCCAATTTTCCACAATCATAATGTTTGTCCTCATGGCGGCCAAATGGCAACCGAGTGAAAGGAACTGTTTTGGAGCAACTTGGAGAGCTTATGCCGCTGTTCCTCTCCTCTCTGACATCGGCGAGAAGATTAGGATCGTAGCAGATGGCCTTATAGAGCCTCCTCTTCCGCTCCAACTTCTCCGCAAGCCGTCTCCTATGGTTGTCCAGAATGTTGCTTGCGCTTGTCCCCCCCGTCATACTTCCTCTACCCTTCCCTCAGTTCTGTTCCCATTTCCTACACTTAATACGTAGAACCATAATTGATGACAGTGAAGAAAACTGGAAATTTAAGTACCTGCGGAATCATAAAAAATAATAACCATCAACTTCTATCGTTTCTATGCGTTGTATGCATGACTCATGAGCTTTGACGGTTTTGTCTCGGGCACATATTGCTTCCCAACACCACTCCTTGACAGCTCAAACCCGCAACTTAACTTCATTTGCTGCATAACTTATTATCTTTCTCATAGAATTCACGTAGGTTCCTGAAACAAGTAATTCAAAACTGTCCAGAAAAGAGTTCCCTGTCTTAGAAGCGGATGATACAATTGGCGATACAGCTCCAATAACGACGTAATTCTCTTCATTTCCCACATCTATTTCGTACAATTCTTGAAAACCCTTCTTCAAAGTATGTATTAGTGTCTCGTAGAACCTTTTATTATGAGGTACTACGTTTATAACTAGGATTCCATGCTGGCAAAGAAGAGATCTAGCAGCTAAAATGACTTCTTCTCTGACAAATTCTACTGGGGGAGCACTAGTTCCTTCTCTAGCATCACTAGAATCCAAATCCACCATAATCACGTCGAAGTTACTTCTATAATCATTTTCTTCACAAAAAAGACACTGGTTTTGAACTTCTTGAGAATCAGACAAGCCCGATTTGCGGTTAACTTTTCCATTTGCATGATTCATGATGAAGTCCAGAGCGTCTCCTACACAAATTCGAGTAAATTCATCAGCTTTTAATCTAAAATACTTCCTTGCAATTTTCAAAACCTCCCCGTCGATTTCCACTCCCACAACTTCAAACTCCAAATGATTTCTTAGAAAGTTAAGCAGAGCCCCTCCTCCAACCCCCAGACACAAAGCTTTAGGCCTAAGCCCATTTCGAGTCCGTTTCTCAATGCTAGAAGCAATCAATGAAAGGCTTGCCACCATTGGAGCCAAGTAAGGGTGAACCAGATCTCCGTTGTCGTCAGGCATAAACTCCATTCCTCCGATTTCCACACAATCCATGGATGAACCCGCTTTAGGAACAATACGAATCTCTGTTTGAATTAAATTAGGCATTCTCTTAAACCTCAACCGCCTTCGAAATTCCCTCTGTTTCACTTTTCCCAACTCAACTTCACACTCAATTTCCACATCCTCTACTAGCATCTCACCGACGAAAGATCCTACACATCTCTCCAACACTAAACCACATATCAGATTGTCCTCGTAACTTAAAATGGGTATTTCGGGAACTCCTTTTTCAAAACAAGATTTAGGAGCTAAAGCCAGAAGAAGAGGTTTCAGACTTACTTCCAGTCCGTCGCTTAAGGTTGTACCAATTTTCAGAGGACGGCGGTAAAAAGCACGTGGAAAATCGGCGGCTGGATTGTTTCCGAGCAGAATCAAGCGCGAAACCATGGGAGAATTTTGGAGAAGCTGAAGTTGACCCGATTCGGTGGAGAAAATCCAGTCGGTTTCGCGAAACTCCGGGACGAACATGGCGGCAACAAAGGGAGAATCAGAGGATTTGATCGGAGAATCGATGACGGAAACACGGAGTAGAGAATGGGAGATAGATGGATTGGGAAATGTGAAAGTTATGAAACGAGAGGGCTCCAGAGTTTCAAACATGCTCCGTTCCACCGCCATGGAAATCTCGTTGCTTCTCCCTGCAACCATTGAAGCACTTCCTTAATAGAATAATATTTAATTTTTTAAATACAAAATTGGGCCTTTCATATTTTCTAGCCCATTCTCCTCTCTTCTTTGCTTCAGCCCAAACTACCTAACCTACTGCGATTTTTAGGGTTTAACGTCGGACATAGAAGAAAAGTTGTGCGGCTTTGTTAGGGTTTTTCCCTCTTGGAATTTCCTTGTCATGGACGGATTGAAAGTTTCGGATGCTAATTTGCTTGTGCACGTTCACCCCTCCAAAAGCAATTCGGTTTCCGAAGCCGTTCTCCGCGAGCTTGGCTCCATGCTGTTCAAGTAATCATTTTCTAATTTGTTTTACAATCAACTATGCTGGGCTTACTCGATTGTCGGTTTTTCGCTTCTTAGAGGAGGCATTTCAACAGAAATATGAACTATCCATTTTAAGGAAAGAAGAAAAGGGGCTGGTTAATGTAATTTTAGTAGTAAATTGCCGGACATGTCAATGCTTTGTGACTGAATTTGTTAAATCGTGACTAAGAATCTTGAATTTTTTTATGAGTGCATGACTTTTTTCTTAGCGTTGATCGTTATTCGTATATAATATCCCCCACTATGGGAATTCACGGGATAGTCTAGTTTTTAATTTTTTTTTTTGTGTGCTTTGCAGGTTCAATGAAATTTTTGAAGGTGTGTTGTTGGCATATGATGTAGAAATTCTTGAAAAAAACGCCAAGATTCTTTCTGGAATTCATCCTTATTTTGGTGTTAGACTAAAGGCAAAGCTGTTACTTTTCTCCCCGATGCCAGATATGCTTTTAGGTAATTTTGTGATGAACCCTAACTTATCAACTTGATCTCATTCTATATCTCATTATGTATTCCTTATGTATCTAAATATTATTGGTTATTGGTGCGCAGACAACTTAATTTTTCCATATTCCTACCACATATTAGCAATTGCCTTATTATCAATACCATAATGCACTTTGATTTTTTTACTTTGATACTAAAAGACATACTTTAGTGGTGCCATCACATCGATTCTTTCTTAGTCTTATTATAATGCATTTGGTAACCATGTTGTACTCTGATGAGCCACCTCTCAGATGAATATAGTAGGTATTCAGTAACTATGAGTGCCATGTGGTACTCCTTTAATTCGAATGGGGCAGTTATAAATCCCATATGCCACTTCTTTTATTTGTGTATCAGATAATTATTTTAAATTTGAAGTGAAATTTAAATAGAAGTTATTTACAGCGATGGTGGAGGATATAAATAGCTGAGAAAATGAGTTTTTAGGGTAGAGAAAATGTCATAAAGGTGGTTTGTAAATTTCTGGTGGAATTCGTGAGTGTTATATTTATGTTATTGTATTGAATATTTTTAAGAATTTATACTTCACTAACATATATGTTGTTTTCCAATGAAGTATTCTAATTTGTTCCCAGTCTATTACTTTCAGAGGGGAAAGTGGTAAAAATTAAAGAAGAATCCATTCACGTGATCGTTTTGGGCTTTTCTTCTGCTACGATAACCGATAATGATATTCGTAAAGAATTCAAATACAAAACTGTATGTAATTGTTGTTGTTAGCATCCACTTTCATAATTATTTTAACATTTGAAAAATGGGTATTGGCTGATTTTGATTATACTGTGATTTATCCATAACAGAAACACGACGAAGACGTATTTTCAAGCAGAACTCATAAGCGACATGTGATAAAGGTCGGAACGATGATACGCTTTTTAGTGAAGAGGTGACATTATGTTTAATTATGTTCACTTTAGCAATAATAAAATGGAAATAGAAATTATACTCAGTGGGTTTGTTATTTAATTCTGAAATCTTATTAAAAAATGTGGTAATGTAATTCTGAACCAAAAGGCAGAGAATGTTTGTATTAATCTTTCTTGAATAATTGTGATAATTCAAACCATATCTAGCCCTTAATAATTGCTAAGCGTATATCTTAATAGTCATTGAAGTATATTATATTGTCCATATTGACAATTGACGCTCATAAGTTAAATATATGGGTGTTGATTTGATCAATATCCTCTTTGCAGTTTTGATGAGGAAATATTACACATATCTGGATCGTTAGTTCCAGATCATACAGGAAGCATCCTTTGGCTGGAGAAGAGTTTGAAAGATGTTTCTTTTACCAACAGGTTTGTGAGAGAATTTTGTATTCTTAGGGGCCAAGCAAATTGAATTTTGCTTCATTTCATCAAATAATCTACTTTTTCTGAAAAATTGTCAAAATTTTGTAGGGTTGACAAGAGAAGGGCAGAGGAAGAAGGAGAATCAGTCCTTAAAGATAACGGAACAACTCCCCATGTAAAGGCATTTACAACAAATCATGACCATTACATGAAGAAGTCGAAAAGGCAGAGATCCAACAAAGAGTCCTGAATCAACTAAGTATCTTCTTTATACTGGAAATATTGTTTTTCTGGTTGAGGTAAGCTTCATTTTCCTCGTTTACTCTCATTTTGACCTTGTTGCAAAGCTTCATACTACTTTCTATGGGAGGGCCAGCCCATCAGACTTTATGCTAAATATCAACCCCTTGAACGCCTTGTTTCAAGAAGAAAAAAGTTAGTGACTATTGTCTAATTGGCTCTCGTGTTATATCAAGCTAGATAGATTGAAGATAGATAGTGAATTATTTGTTTCACTTACCTCGAGTTGCTAATAAGGGTAAGATCGAGAACTAAAAGGGGGTTCTTTTTTCTTGCACAGTTATCTGACCTCTGTCGCCATGATGATGATGATATGCACTATCTTAATCTGCATTAAATGATTTGAAGCCAATCGGCCCTAAAGAATAGGTACAATGGTGACATGCTTTAAAATCAATGCCAAATCACTAGTCTAAAATTTGCTCTATTTGGTCCATGCATAGGTTGTATGTAGCCCCAACTCCACTGATTGTGCCCGACTATAAAAGTAGATGTCATATTGTCTTATTACAGGTGGATGGTCATAATTTTCTGTATTTGCCGCCTTGATCAATATATAATAACTGATGATCGTCAATCATCTCACTTGAGAAGTTAATACTAAAGAATCAACATTCAAAGGGAAAAGTCAGGTTTTCTTCTCTCGCTGCACAAGAAAAATAGCAAAACAGATTTGAAATTTCAAATCACGCTACTTGTAGCAGCACATTGATGCATTTACGAGAATTATTTACTTTCAATGAAAGTCGAAAGTGTAGAGGTAAATACGTTCGGCGGAGTAGGAAGAATAATGTTCACACTCACACACCAACAAAAATTGGGTGAACAATTCTCAATGCATATCAATGTCATTGGTTTACAATGGGCTAACATTCTTCCTTAGATTGTTCTATAAAATCACTTCCCCCCGCAACAACAGATTCTTCTTCCGCATTGTAGAATCCCTGCAAGCTTATGCACGTGTGTAGTTCTCTTTTATAGAAGAATAAGTGATGGTCCAAACAACTAAAACCACTTACATTGATTCCGAGCCTGATGCCACGCCAAACTGAATAATAAAAAAAAAAAATCAGTCTTGCAGCGCCTAAAATGAAAAATGCATGTTATAGGCATTTCGCTTCGTGGTTAAAGACTGCAAAGAGGCATTGGAATGATGCTAAATATTCTCCCCAGCTCAACTTCTAACCAGCACTCACGAGGTCAACTTCACCTTTTCTAACTCTAACAAGTTATGCAACTACCTATTAGAAAAAAAGAGCTATCCAAAGAGAGAATGGATTTGGCTGCAATAACAAAATACTGATACTGCTAACCTCTTAAATGTGCATACCACCTTCGATGGTTATGGATAGAACTATTTGCCATACATATGAGCCAACGCTTTATTGACAAAACAAACAAATAAAACTACAAAAAGAAACATTCTCCTTGATGTTGCAAAAAGAGTGTATTGCGTAAGAAGTAAGTCACACAAAAACAATAATAAAGAAGGAATATTTTGTTGATCCTACTCGGACCTGATCTTTGTTGGGATAGGGATTGGGATATAAAATTACATCTACCATCCAAAATATAAATATTAGCAAGAGCTATTTGAACATATCAATCTACATACCTTTGACAGGTTTTCTTCTTCAAATGTGCAGATATTGATGGACTGGCAAAATCATGACCTTTTACTGGTAATAGTATAATCCATGGACAATCTATGAACTGAACCCCTCAAGAGATCTTGCATTGCGGAATCAGAAGCAGCAGTGATGCAATCATTAAAGACCACAGTACGTGGATTTCCAGATACCAACTGCCTAATAGATCTAATGACATTAAGATGGCCGATTCTTGAAAAACATTCCAGTCCATCCACAACCTAGAAAAAATCAAAATATAAACAAAGAATGGAAGATAAGGTTGAAATTACATTGTGAGCTGTAGTTCCTATTTACTACTACTATGAAGACGTGCAAAAGTATTTCCATGAGACATGGCCAAAGGCCATCCAAAGATTTGTACAGTATCAGAGGATGTAGCAGCGCATAAGGTGGCAAAAAATTTCATTAACTTTTATTACTAATGGTAAATAAGTATATCCCATTCAAGTGCAAAACGTACAATAAAAGGAGATTACTATGAAGTTAATGTCGTAAACCACGATATTTGACATAAATTCTGAGCACAGCCATTAAAAGACGGATTTAAAAGACAAAAAGATGCTCAAACATTACCAATAAAGAGACCCCAGAGATGTCTATGGCTTTAACTGAAACAAGCTCCACAAGTCTCTCGGGTGTGGACACAAGAAACTCAGGCTCGCAGCTCTTCAAACTGAAGAAGAAAAAACAAAAAACGGTCGAAATTATTAGACAGAGAAAATTTTAACAAACGGAATTGATCCTTAGATGCTTTCGTGTTTTTAACAAGTCTGTGAAATGCAGACCTGAGAACAGAGAGAGAGAGAGAGAGAGAGAGAGAGAGAGAGGACCAGAAGTACTCAGGCGTTACATAATTCCAAGCTTCTGACGTTAGACAAATGTGACATAATGAACCAAGGGTTTTTTATTACTATTGAAATAGAGATAATCAAGGTAAGAAGAAAATCTTACTAATCTCAAACTAAAGATTCATTCAAAAGCATATGCATTGGTTTATTAAAGCATAACGTGTAATAAGTGTAATGCAAACGAACTATTGATGATATGATTACAGCTTAGATTGTATGTGCGAAAATTGTCCTTACTATGAAATCAATAGACTTAAAAAGAGGACAATATAACTTGTATTTACCCTTGAATTTGATGGTCCAATGGGGCACCCGGATGTATGCTCACTGTATGTAATCCAAGAGGCTTCAATGGTTTGCACACTGATCGAACCTGAAATCAGAATAATAACAAATAAGGTATTAAAGCATCTTACCCAGGGGACTGATAAGTAGTAAATTCAGAAATCACAAGAGCATGGTGACAATATTTTTGAATTCAGGAATGAAGAGATCATCGTGAGAGTTTCTTATTGAGTAGAAAAATTTGCAACAGTCAGTATATTCTGCACTGGAGTAATATATTCTTCTCTAGTAACATGCACAAGAATGAAATTCCTGTGGATTGATTGGAGTAAAAATGAAAATTTGACAAAAGATTGACAAGTCGAACTAACCTTATTGGCTTTCTCTTGGGTTGGAACAAGGAATAAAAGGAAGGGGCTATTGAATGATTGGCCTTCTTTTTCTTTTGTAGTAATAGTATCAGCTGCAGATGAAACAATCCATGCAATTTTCTCAACTGTAGAAGAATCTTTGCTCGTGTCCAATACGTCCTTGCCAGCTGAATAACACTTCCAGAACTCAACGCCCCATGAATAAATGAATAAAGGTTTCTCCTCATCAAAATTGTAAGTGTTATCACTCCGTAATGCACTTTCAATAGCATTTAAGCAAAGAATATGAAATTTCGACGGAGGCTCAGAATTTTCACAGACCTCTGCATGATGATATCCGTGATCTATATCATTTATTCGAATATTTGTTTCACCAGAATCAACAGAGCTCGATTGGCAAAATTTATCACTACTTGCGAGTGCCTGTTTAAGATCTTCTTTCAAGCTGATAGCGTCCTCATTTTGAAGCTTTAGACTACCAACATTCTTGCGGCCTTGTCCAATAATGCCATTCCTTGAAATTTTTTTTTCCTTAAAAACCTTCTGCTCGGCCAGCCGTGGATGCACTGACATCTTAGTTTCCTTCCCTTTAGAATCAATTTTATCATTTCTTTGTCTATCATTGAAAGGATCATCAGGAGTAGGCAGACTAAAGCACATTCCCTGTTGATCAACAGTAATAAAAACTTTAAAAACAAATCTGGTAACTAATAAAATATGGTACCATATGTATTAAATCAATAATTTGATTTCTACTTTAACTGCTTCTGTGTGAAACATTTTACATGCTGATATCTGTAAAAAAAATTACTATAGCCCCATAAAATACCAAACCCAGACATTCTTTTCTTTTCCAAAAAAAGGGCTGAAGAAATAAGAAAAATCTATAATATCAAAAAAAATAAATTATCCCTTCTTTAGCAAAACCTATCTCTACCCGCCAAACAAATTAAAATACGAAGATCCATGCTAAAAAAAAAAACCAATAAGTGTACACTATTGCACACCATTTTTCACGAGAAAATAAAAACTATATTTAGCGTGAATGAGTATAAAAAAAATACAAATTGAATTGAATTCATGGGAGTTACCTGGCATTTGCTGCGTTTTCCGGATTTCCTACGCTTCTTGGCGGCGATGATGGCGGCGATACGAGAAGAAACTAATGATTCAGGATCTCTTTGAAGCTTCTTTCGGTTGGCTTTGTTCTTTTTCCTCCTCAACGCATCGTCGCCTTTCGCCATTGAAGCAGAGCTAGAGAGAGGCGGGAATGAGAAACGTACTAAAACCCCAACACCAACTGTAAAGAGTTGGGCCGATAAGTTACCTTCTTTTTGCAAAAATAACCCTAAAAATGAGTGCCTACTTTATTTATTCCTGTGTCTATATGTTTTTAGCTAATACAGTATAATCTAATTTATCTTTGAATTCTTTTTAAAAAAACTCTTCGAATAAAATTTAGAACAATTCAAATCTTAAACTATAAAAAAAAAATAATTTAAATTTAATGCCTAAGTGGCACTAGATGACTCGTCGACCAGTCCAACCAGACAGATTGACCGTTTACAACCGTGATCAATTATTGATCACGGATCGTGATCTTTAGTGAGAACGGTCGATCGATCTTGGAGACCAGTCAATCGATCTCCTCTCTTATTTAAGTAGAGATTCTTTATTTTCAAACCACAGTTCTCTAAAATTTCTCTATTATTTTCTTACTCCGGCAAAATTTTTCTTAGTTGATCGGTCAAAATTTATTTTTATCGTTTACTGACAACAATAGATTCTGATTCAAGTACATCAATTAATTTAGACGAGACATCAACTGCTGATGCCGATATGAATTGGTATTCGTATACCACGCCCGCATATGGTGATTTACGAGCATTCGATCACTTAGATGCAAATGAAGAAATAAAGGTTCATTCGATCTCCAGAACTCTAGACAATGAAATTCGAACACCGATCGACTCGGATGATGTTGAGGTGGAAGCATATCGGTAAGAGAACAGATCTCAATGAGATTTTTTTTAGTATAATATATAGTTCTTTAAACGAAATTAGAAAAGAAATAGTCAACTATTCTTTGAAAAATAGCTAAAATATAAAATTCACTAAAAGTGAAAAGATGCGATCGACGATTGAGTGTGAAGACGGATGTGAGTGGCGATTGCATTCCTCGAAGATGCAAGATGAGTTTACTTTCCAAATAAAGAGTTTGATCGATTCTCACTGCTATTCAAAAAAAATTGAGAATCGATGCGCTACAGCAAAATATGTGGCAAATCATTATCTGAACAGATTCAAAAGTTAACCTACGTGGAAAATCTCTTCCATTATCGAGACAATGAGGAATGAGCTGATTGTCAACATTACACCAAGTCTTCTTATAAGTGCAAGAAGTGTAACTGGAACACTTAATGAAAGCAATGGGGATGAACAGTGCAAGCTATTGTAGTCTTATGCAGTAGAAATAAATAGATCAAATTCGGATAGCACATTAAAAATACATACTTACAAGATGAGCTCTAATTCATTGGTATGCCAAAGACTGGATATGTGCATGACTGTTTATAAGGCAGCTTTGATGCAGTACGGTCGCCCTATTAGTTGTTTAGATGGTTGTCATCAAAATGACTCGTGTCCCAACTAATTACTTACAGCCGTCAGTATTGATGGCAACAATGAAATATGTCTCGTTGTTGTTGCTAACGTCAAAAAAGAGTGCACGGACACATGGACGTAGTTTTTGCAACATTTGAATCGAGACCTAAGCACTAGATTCGGAGGCGGATGAACAATTATTTTGGACAAGAAAAGATATAATACATTTCTAATTGTTATTTATTAATAGGGTCGTTTTGGTAATTATACTGTTTTATGTTGCCTCAGTTTTTTATTCAAATATTAGAATTTGGTCAAGGCTGTGAAAGATGGATTTAAAAAAGTTGAACATCGCTACTGCCTCCGCATATGTACGCAAATTTCAAAAACCAATTTCGAGGCAGAGCATACAGAAATGCGATGTGGAATGCGGCCAGAGCAACCACAAATTATCATTTCGAAATAGAAATGAGGAAATTATATCAACCTAACCCGGACATTGACGCATCGCTTCGAGAAGAATATCCTAGATATTGGGTTAATCATGCAAAAAATCTATGGGATTTTAAACTTTTAGTCTGATCAAATATTTCGTGATTTCTGGCTATGGATCGAGAACCGATGAGATTTTAGCATTTGGATCAAGGACCGGATCGTAGTCTAGCAATTTGGGACTGAAATCGGCGATCCTGTCCACTTCTCGGGACCTGCTCGGGTCCTACCCACCATTAATTTTTGTACAAACATATATATATTTAAATAAATTATTAATAATTATATACATTAAATTTACCGATGAGAAGTAAAGTGCATGAAATGTAATACAAAAACTAATTTAAACTATGTCAGTGAGTTATCGTCGTCTTCATCATTGTTCACCATCGAATTCTTGATCTGTCCATTCATCTATCTATAACACTCAACGAGATAATTTTGTGACTCAGTTGACTCTATCTGGCCTATGGTGAACTCATCGACTCTGCCTATGAGGAATCGCATCTTCTACTAATGCATCTCATAAATTTGTTGCATTTGCTGTTGATGTATCTGTAGATGCATCATGTCCCCTCCCCTACCCTCTTGGGCGGCGATGTGACCTTCTTCATCGACACAACCCAAGAGGTAGATGTTCATTGATCGCTGTCAACGAGGCTCATCTGAATCAAATGACTCCTGTCAAATATGTTGATGGATCTGTGAGCTCTCATCTGCTCGCCAACAGATAGCAAATCCCAGCGAGCTGGATGATAAATTAGTGTGCCGTATGGGAGATTCTTGCTGGATGTCCGCCCGACTTTATGCATGTGACATAGAATCAAGAAGTCATGGTCAAAAGTCTTTCCGTTGCACGGCTTCTCCACGACATACATGTCCATGCAGCTCACGAGATTTCTATGTCAATTTTGCAGCAAAAGGGTGTGAGTTAGCATGTTGTGACAAACCCGAGCTCTGAGATTCAAATCTCTCGATCGTGGCTTCACGAACCCCGCAATGTCGGAATTGCGATGAATTCTCTTTAGGAACTCTATTTACTCGGCCAATATGAAAAAATGGTAGTCTCAGAAAACATGGTAATATTGCTCTACCCCTTCCATGGCAAAACTGAGCATTGCATTCACCGTCTGTGGATGTATCATAAGCTCTGTACAGAGGATGTACGTCCTTAAACCTTCCAACCTCCCAGTTGCTGTCAAGTTAGCGTAGACAAGCGAACTATTATGTCGCAGCTAGGGCCACTCAATGCATACTCCCTGCGTAAACTGATGCTGTCAAACGTATTTTAGATCCCCAACGACTCTCAACTTATAAAGTTGACAGTCTTTCAATAAATAATTGAACGTCTGAGCAAATCCTGCTCAAACTTCTTTTAACACTCTCTATTCCGAAATTCCATGACAAGATATTGTTAAGTTCAAATATTAATAGCAGTGATATATTAAAACAAATAATTGAGACGCAATTAGTTTTTTTAATAAAGTTATAAATTTTAGGGTAAAACTCAATTAATATAGTTTGCAAAATTACCAAGTATCTCTTTCCAATTAAATTTCATGATAAATTTATGAAGATATTATAAAAGTATTAAACAATAAAAATTATATTAGAAAAAAAAACTGTCTTAGAAAAAACAAAGATTAATAAAACTTTAAACTATCCAAAAATAACAATTCATACCTTGCATTGCTGGTCAACCAAGAAAAATTTCACTGAAGCAATATAATAGTAGAGAAGTTTTACAAGTTTTAAGAGATGTGAATTGAAAAATGGAGAACTTCTATCTAAATAGGAGAAGAGAACAGTCGACCGAATTCACGGACCGGTCAACAGTTCTCACTAAAAAACAAGGCTCGTGATCAATTATTGATCACGAGTTGGTTGACCGTCCTAGTCATCAAATGCCACGTAGGCACTGGGTAGACCGGTAAGGTTTAAATTGCTATTTTTTTTATATAGTTTAAAATTTGAATTGTTTCAAATTTTACTTTAAGAGTTTAAAAAACGAACTCATAGTTTAAGCTTTAAATTGAGTTTTAATTTTTTTTTTTTTTACTATTATACTTACTTTATCAATAAATAAATTCAATTTTTAAAATTATGATGTACAAATTAATAAAATACCTTTTTTTTTTTAATATTTGAGGGTATTATAACATTTGACAGAAATGAAGCGTTACAGTTACAAGCACTACTCTATTCTTTTCTTACTTAATATTTGGGTTATTAAATTATTTTCTATTTTTCAACATATTTATGCCAAAGACGTGACTTCGACTGTTACTTTCAAAAATACATTTAATTATATTAATTAATTCAAGATGGTTCATATGACCCGTTGGCAAGATCGACCTCTAAATTCATAGCTTAAAAGTATATTTTACGTTGGAATTTTATTTTCAATTATTACAATACATTATTTGAATCTCAATATATATAACAACACCTTAGTCAATGGAGACACCACACAACGTTTAGTGCCGACAATATATTGGAAGCAATCAAAATTCAAAATGCGTCCAAGAGCCCTAAGACCATAAATGAGGTTTGACTCCAACTACAACTGTATTTGTGCCAAGGTTGGACCACCACTTTGGTTTTGTGTTGTCACAGAGACATTATTTAATATTTACAGATCATCTTTCATTTATTAGTTAGGTGGTTGACCGACCAATTGCTCTATTTTTTTGTTGGAATTCACTCGGTTCGTTGACTTAAATCATTTGTCAAAACCGGCATACAATCATGTTTGACTTTTATGCTTGCAATTCTACTACTAACTTATGGTTTTTATTTTGTAATTAATATTCTCGGGGTAAAATTACAATATTTTGTCCAAATTTAACGTGACTTGAATTTTATTTGAATCAGATCGTAGTCTTATATTATATATCTCATTTAGGATTTTGTTTTCTCTATAAATTCATAAATGAACTAGCGGTTGTATCTCAATCTTCAAATGGTGATATTATTTTCTATTTATTATTTTTTCTAGAAATGATTTTTTCACGGAAATCTGACATACTACTTTAGTATTTTCTTTTTTTTTTTTTTAATTATTGTTCTATTTCGACCCACTTTAAACTATCTTCTAGCAAGCAAGAACATGTAAAGGGTTCCAATGATTTTACTCAACTCCTAATTCTATCGATCTAAAGTGGATGGAAAACGGGTGATCACAGACCTAACTAATCCTTGTTTTGTATAATTGGAGTGCAAAATACATCATGATTTAGTGGTTGAAGATGAAATGGTCGAAAATTTGTACCATTTTCTTACATGTTCATAGACCCAATTGGGTATAAAATAATGCCAAAGTGATTTACCTAACTGCATATAATAATTCCTCACAGTATTTTATAAATCTCTTTATCATGCAACATAATATACACATTATTTGGTTTTTAGACAGTGAAACTATAATGCAGTAAATCAAGGAAGGGGTAGAAAGAAATATAGGATTAATTGGGCCCTATACGTGCAAATAACAGTTTAAACACAAGTCACATTAATTCCACTCGGTTTCTGCCTTCTCTATATTTTCTTCTTCCACAGATGGTCCACCTCCAGCTCTCTCTCTCTCTCTCTCTCTCTCTCTCTCTCTCTCTCTCTCTGCTTAGCCCTTCTTCTGCCGCTGGAGGAAACCCCGCGTGGTTGGTGAGTTTTCGCGTTCAATTTTAAGAACTTTTTTTGTTTATTTTCACGATATCGATATAGTTTCGCTTGACCTGGTTTGGATTTCTTGCGTCTCTATATTTTACGCTAGATGGAAAACAGTGTCTCCTGAATGATGAGGTTTTGCGTATTTTTCATATTTTTTTCTGTTTCCTTTCTCCTCGCGAATTAGGATAGCTGTATGCTGTTGGGAAGTGTGAGCAGGCAACTTTTCGAATAGAGTGAGAGATTTTTGTATCGTGGTTGCTTCTGTCGGCTCAGATGTGTGCGTCTGTGTAATTTATGGAGGAGCTATAAGTATTTTGAACGAGAAAACGGGCTTTTATTATATTTGACTTCATGTTTAAACTTTCGTGGATAGGAAATTGACGGAAGAACGAGGTTGGAGGGTATATTATACTTAGTTTATCGTGATCGAAGAGAAAAAGTGAAATTTTTTCATGTAATTTGGTTTTTGAATTTGTCAAATAGAAGAATCAAAGGTATCTCACTAGAAAGAGCCACTGGGAAAAGAGAAACAAATCCTGTTCTGTAAAGTTTTATCAGTTTGACTTGCTTTGATGTGTCTTACATGTATGGAATTGAAATGCAAAAAACCGAACATGATACCAGCTTTTCCACGGCGGAAGTTTCCAATTACAGTTTGTATTTAGTTTCTTGTAAAATGAAAAAATATAGTTTATTTGTAAATCTGATTCCTCAGCTTGATGGGTCTTCCCCAAGAAGATCAGTTTCCTAACATCTCAATGAATGAGTTATTTTAGCCCTCTTACCTTCATTTTTCAGTTTTTTCTTGCACCATAATTTTGTTTAACTACATCAATTATCTTGATGACCGTACTACTGTAGTTTCGAGAATAGATTCTGAAAACAATCTCTTCCCTTAATTTAGGTGCTAGTGGCTTGATCGGGTCAGTACACTGTTTACTTCAGAGCTAGGAGCTCGTATCGGCTTATACTGTGCAAGAGATGGTTTCAGAGTCCTGGTTTCGTAATCTTTTGAAGACTCCAAGAAATCGTGAAGCCAATCAACAGAAAGCTTTGGTAGGAGTATTGGCATTTGAAGTTGCAAGCTTGATGTCTAAGCTTATCCATTTATGGAGGTTTTTGGGTGATAAGCAGATCATCAAGTTGAGAGAATCGATATCCAATTCAGTGGGTTTACAAAAGCTCGTCTCTGATGATGACGAGTATATTGTACGCTTAATATGTGCGGAGCTCGAAGAAAACGTGATACAGATAGCAAAATCTGTTGCTAGACTCGCGAGAAAATGCAGTGATCCGGGTTTGAAGAGCTTTGAGCACATTTTTAGCGATTTAATTCGAAATGGTGCTGCTCCATATGGTTGGATATTTTCCTGCAAGAAAATGGAAAGAACAGTGAAGAAAATGGAAAGGTTTGTATCAATAAATGCAACTTTGTATCAAGAGAAAGAAACTCTTTCAGATCTTGAACGAACAGTGAGAAGGATGAAGGGAAACGAAGACTTTTACAGGGCAGATTTGGTCAATTTTCAGAAGAAGGTTGCCAAAAAAGGGGCAGATGTAAAGAATTTGTGCGAGCTTTCTCTGTGGAACAGAACTTATGATTACACAGTTTTTCTTCTTGCGCAATCTCTTTTCACAGTTTTTAGTAGGATTAAACATGTATTTGGATTCCCGCAGATGTTTGATTCTGGTGTAAGGAATTACTTGAGTATACAAAATTATGATAATTTTCGTGGAAGTCAATCAGTTTCGACTCTAACGCAATCTTTGTTACTTCCAACCAAGAGCGGCCTTGCAAGATTTGCCTCGGGTCCTTTGAGGAGAATTAGTGTTAAATCAGGGCAGTTTTCAAAAGTTAGTGAAGTCAACACTTTCTATTCGGGATCTCTTGCCGGATCAGTCACAGTTTCAGGTCCTCTTGCAAGACATAGCTCTGGAAAAGATCGAAATTTCAATGTTTATTCAGGTCCTCTGAAGAAGCCAAGTGCCAAATCAAGCTTGATTTCTGAAACAGATAAAAACAGCAAAAAACTGTGGCTATCCGGTGTGCTTTCATTCCGCAGTTATTCCAAGAAACCGCATCAGAAACCAAATGGGTTGACTCCAGTTGAACCTCTTAAAGGACATACAATATCTCCCATTGTAGGTCGCCACTTAAATTTTAATGGTTTTCATTCCGGGACTCTCGATGGGGCCAGAGATTCTAGCTCGAACCCTGCTGATCCTCAAGGCGGTGCTGATGTTATCGAAACATCATTGAATTTTTTGTGCAGATTGTTGGATGCGCCACCAGAAACTCTCGGAGCTACTGCTTTGTCTCTGCATTATGCTAATGTTGTCATTGTAATTGAAAAACTTGCAGCCTCGCCTTACTTAATTGGCCTCGATGCAAGAGATGACTTGTACAATATGCTACCAGCCGTTATAAGAACCTCTCTTAGAGCAAGGCTAAGGCCCTTCTCAAATGTCTTGACTTCATCAATTTACGACACAGTTCTTGCAGCCGAGTGGAGCAAGGCAATGGCTGGGATATTGGAATGGCTGTCACCACTCGCTCATAACACGATAAGATGGCAGTCGGAGCGAAGTTTTGAGCAGCAAAAGACTTTAGAGAGGACAAATGTGCTTCTTGTACAAACCCTTTACTTTGCCAATCAAGAAAAGATGGAAACGATGATCACCGAGCTTCTTGTGGGACTGAATTATGTATGGAGACTTGGCAGAGAAGTTGATGCAAAGTCTATGTTTGATTGTTCCACCATCAGCAGTAGAATGTTCGACGAATACTTGGACGTCGATGGGTGAACTTGATTTCCATCCACGGATATTTCCCATCGAATCTCCGGGCGATCACTAGAACAAGATGAAGCGCAGGTAAAAAGGACTCTGCATGCAGGGGCACTTTCTACATCAAGGAAAAGATACATGTAGAATTAATGTTGTAGTTGTAAATTTGTGAGACTTCTCCTATTTGGTACTGAGAGTATGTTTTGCAATATAAATAATAAATAGCAACACTCAATCTAGGTTTTAATTTTAAATATTAATTTCCATTATCTGAGTCAAAATATACATCATGCCACGTTACATTCATATAGAAAATGTGTCACATTATTGCACGTAAGATGGGCAGAAAGGAAATAAATGATAAATAGAGGCCTATAATTGCAAATAACAGTAGAAATTTCACTTCCACTCGATTTCGTGCGTCCCTCTGATTCTGCTTCTTCCACAAAATGGTCCAGCTTTAGGACTCACTCACTGCAGCTCTCCGTCTGACTCTCTCTGCTACGCCCTTCCTTTTGCCGCTGGAGGAGTCCCTGCGTGACCGGTGAGTTTCTCATGGAATTTCCAGAATATTCAATTCTTCTTTAGTTATCAGCATGGACGTGATTTCGCTTTTCTCGTATCCCTGTATTATTCGCTATGATGGAAAATAATGTCTTCTGAATTATTATGTTATGTTTATCTATTTATTTTGTTTTCTGAGAATTACGATAGGTTTATGAGGTCGGAAGTGTGAGCAGGTAATGTTTTGAATGGAGCGAATATTCTGTGTCGATCAGACGTGTTTATATGTTTTAGAACTCATGGAGCTTTTGTTATTTTGAATGGGAGAATGGGACTTTATCATATTTGGCTTCACGTTTACATCTTTGTGGATTTGAAATTGACGAAAAATACGAGTGTAAATGGTATATTATATTTAGTTATTACGATCGCAAGGCAACAGGGAAATGTTTTAGCGCAATTTAGTCTTTTGAGTTGGTTGAAAACTTGAAACAAGGTGATTTCACTAGACAGGGTTATAAAGCCCGTCAATTTGCAATACTTCCAATTTGAAAGGATAATAACACAAAAAATTATCAGTTAAACTTGAAAGGATAACTTGGTTTATGATCTCTGATATGTAATGATTTTTTAACGAAATTGTTAACGTTTTTTCTTCAATCGTTTCATTACAAGTCTTCTATGAACTATGAACATTACTTAAATGCAAAAGAAATGGATTCAGGCTCCTCACTCTGGTTATTTCAGTATGAATACTCAGCTGGAAGAGTTATCCCCTAAGAGAAAGAGCTGTTCCTCACATCTTACCGAATGAGAATTTTTGGCTCACTCGCCTTGATTTTTCTATCTATAATTTAGTTCAACTGCGTCATTATCTTGTTTACCACGCGTATATCTTCTCTCAATTCAGGTCCTCGTTGTGTGGTCAGATCAATAAACCGTTAACTGCAAAGCAAGGAGCTCATATTGTTTTATACAGATATATACATACATCTGTATGAGAGATGGTTTCATAGTCATGGCTTCACAGTCTTCTCGAGACTCCAAGAAAGGGCGAAAATACTTCGCAGAAAGTTTTGGTAGGAGTATTGGCATCTGATGTTGCAAGCTCGATGTCTAAGCTGATCCATCTATGGAAGTTTTTGGGTAATAAGCAGATCATTAAGTTGAGTGAAGAGATGGCAAATTCAGCGGGTTTAAAAAAGCTTGTTTCTGCCGAGGACAAGTATATTGTACGTTTAATATGTGCAGATCTTGTAGAAAACATGATGCATGTGGCAAAATCTGTTGCTAGACTGGGGAGGAAATGCAGTGATCCGGGGTTGAAGAGCTTTGAAGGTGCTTAGAACGTTTTAATTCAAAATGGTGCTCCGCAAATTGTTGGATATTTTCCTGGAAGAAAATGGAAAGAAAAGTAGAGATAATGGAAAGGTTTGTATCGGTTAATGCAACTTTTTATGAAGAGACTGAAACTCTTTCAGATATAGAAAGAACAGTGAGAAGGATGAAGGGAAACAAGGACGTATATGGGGCAGCTTTGGTTGAATTTCGGAAGAAGGTTGCTCAAAAAGGGGCAGATTTAAAGAACCTGTGTGAGCTGTGGAACAGAACTTATAATGATACACTTTTTCTTCTTGCTAGATCTCTTTTCACGGTGTTTATCAAGATTAAACATGTATCTGGAGTCTAGCAGATGGCTGATTGTGGTGCAAGGAATCACTCGCGAATACAAAACTAGTATAAAATTCTGCTGTTAGTTAATTTTCCTTGTAATGGTGCTTTCAGCTTTGTTACTACGCAGAGTCGTCGAGGATTGAAAGGCCGCATCGACTGATTGAGATAATCCTAAAGCTTGAAAATTTTGGATCGAAGATACCATCATGTGTGTTGAAAACTTCATTATTGTTAAGAGCAACAAAATGTTGAAGACTGGATCTTTTGGTGTATATGGAACCAGAGTAACACAAGGTTCCACTCGTCAAGTCGATTTGTTTTGGGGCAAGACAGAGTAAACTTTTGGGTAAAATGGCACAAGATTATTCTTCTGATAAGCGATCCAGTTTAGTGATCTCTAAGACTGAGAGACTCAAGTGCAGAGAGGAAGAGACACCCAGAAATTGTTGGCGTTTTATTTGTCCAGAAAATAGTAGTACTTGAAACCAAGAGAGTACCCAACACTAGAAACGCTATCCCAGTTTTTCACATTCCTTCATCTGCAACTTCGTCCTCCTCCTTTTCGTCTCCATCATCAGATTTCTTTTGCCCGGCCCTTCTCTCCTTCCATCTCGCCCATACCCATCTTACTACCAGAAACCCTCCCAACGCATACACCTGTTGTCACCGAAACCACATCCGTACAGAAGAGTCACTTATTATTACTTCTCTGGAATTGAAATATCGAAACCAAACCCTGAGAAGAGGAGGGGAAATCGAGGCGTACCTGCCAGAGAACTACTGGATTCGAAGTCTTCCCGGACTCTTCGACCTCCGCCTCCAGTGGGGGTGGAACCGCCAACTCCGCCTTCGGAAACGTAACAACATCAGGTCGCCTGGACCTGTCTTCGTCTCCTCCACCATCGATGACCTTTTCGGCTCCAAGACTCTCTTTGACTCCAGGGCCAGCTACGGACTGTTGGTTGAAGAAAGGAAAACGGAGCTCAAACTTGGGGAAAAACGAGAAAAAATTAGTAGGTGAGGGTGCTCTGTCTGCACCGTTGGTGGCAATTTGAGGCTTGCCTTCCATAATCGAAGGGAGAAGGGAGAGGAAAGGGGAGAAGCGGCGGAAGAAATGGCGAAGCGCCCAAGGAGCAATCTTGCAACGTCCAATGACGTAATTTAAAGCTGGCTCGGCTTAAAAGCTTTAGGTTAGTTTCAGGCTTCACGAAATGGCTTGTGCATGGAAACTGGAGTTGGACACTTCTCACTAATTTCTCATTTATAAATTATTAGGTAGGAATATTTATTTTATAAAAATCAATATATATATATATATATATATTCATTTAAATATTTTTTAAACAAGGGTCATGGCCCCTCGGTCGTTTCATCCATGGTTGGCCGCCTGAACTATGCTGCGAATGATGGCGAGGGAGGTATCTTCTCTCCTTCTTCACAGTTCTTGTCGCCTTTCCAATCCTAATCCCAATGTCTCTTCCTTCTCCTCGTTTTCGATTTCCTTCGATCCTCTCCCTTTGCATCCAAAACGCTTGATCGATCTTTTCCTCAGATTCTCCTCCAGCTTCAGACCTACTCTCCAATTCCACTCTTTCATCATCACTTCCGGTTCACTTCTCCATTCTTCTCCCTATTTTTTTCTCCTCTTCAACACTCTAGTTCGATTCAACCCTCTCTACAGACATCATGTTCGCATTTCGTCTCTTCCTCGTTCGTACGACACCTTCATCTACTCTTTCCTTCTCCATTGCTGTGCAGACTGGTGCTTTATTGGTCCTGTTTTTCAGCTTCACGCCCTCTCCTTGAAGCTTGGATTTCAATTACACGTCTACGTTGGGACGGCCTTACTTCGCTCCTATTCCACTTCTGGTTATTTGCTCCAAGCACTTGTCCTGTTCGACGAAATGCCCGTCAGAAACACTGTCACTTGGAATGTCGTGATCACTGGTTTAACCAAATGGGGTCAGCTCTGGCGTGCTCGGTCTCTTTTTGATCAAATGCCTAAGAGGACAGTGATATCTTGGACTGCAGTAATCGATGGATATACACGCAAAAACCAGCACGCAGAAGCTGTGGCTTTGTTTCGAAGAATGGTGCTAGAGGAAGGTTTCAATCCGAGTGAGATAACACTTCTAACCATCTTTCCATCTATTTCAAATCTTGGTTGGTTCAAAATTTGTCAGCTAATTCATTCTTATGTCCATAAAAAAGGATTCAATGAGTACAATATTCGAATAACAAATACCCTTTTAGATGCTTATGCAAAATGTGGGTGTATAGAAAGTTCATTGAAGCTATTCGATGAGATCTCAAGGGACAGAAAAAATCTAGTCTCATGGACTTCAATTATCTCCGCTTTGGCGATGCACGGAAAGGGGAAAGAAGCCATGGAAAGGTTTGAAAGAATGGAGAAGGATGGGTTCATGCCTAACGAAGTCACATTCTTGAGCGTTTTGAATGCTTGCAGCCATGGAGGATTAATAGAAGAAGGTCTAAAGCTTTTTACAAAGATGGTAAGCGAGAGAGAAGTTGAAGCAGAAATCAAGCATTATGGGTGTGTAATAGACATGTTGGGAAGAGCAGGGAGGTTAGAAGAAGCAGAAAAGATAGCGATGGGAATACCTTCTGAGACTGTAAACGTTGTGGTGTGGAGAATCCTTTTGGGGGCTTGTAGTTTCCATGGAAATACGGAGATGGGAGAGAGAGTCATAAGAAAAATAATGGGAATGGAGAAAAGATATGGAGGGGACTATGTGCTCATGTCTAATATCTTGGCCGAAGTTGGAAGGTATTCCGATGTGGAGGAGTTGAGAAGATTGATGGATCAAAGAAATGCCTTCAAAGTTCCTGGCTTTAGCCTTGCCTGACAAATATTAAATTCAAACTTGTATCTTTGGACCAAATTTACGCAAAGTAATTATAGAAATTTATTTAAATGATCCTCTTGTGGCCGGCTATATTTCATGCAGTTATTTGTCATCAAGTTGGGAGCTCGAGTAGTGAAGTGTCCGGGGAGATGGGGGACCAGCAAAAAGGGTGCGAGACCTTGGTTGAAGCGGCGCTACGGGTCCTTAACACGCCCGACCCTTTCGAGAAGGCTCGCCTCGGCGACTACGTGGCTTCACAGTGGCTCAACGGCTCCATCTCTCTCGCCTACCATCCTTCCCTCCATTTCACCCTCCCCGATCGCCCTGCTAGGCTCACCGACGTAAGTTTTATTTTCAGTCCATTTCGTTTCTGTCTTCGTGTCTTCGAAAATTAAGAAGAATGGGCTTCCTTCGTTTGTTGGACATATAAATCCTCCTTCTATGATACAATCGTCCTTTTCTTGGCGAATACTTTTCTTCTGCATTTCAACATTAAAGTTTTTTTTGCCTTCAAATTAGCAGCTTTCTTGCTTACTTGACGTGACGCTGTCAGTGTTTGATGAAATGACTGACTGAGTGGGCGAGTCTAATTCTCATTCTGCAGGTGAAGTTGGTGCCACCAGGTCTAATGCCGAAACTGGGCAAGGCTGGTAGCTTGCAGAGTAGGCAGGCCATTATACATAGCCTTACGCACACTGAAAGTTGGGCTATAGACTTGTCTTGGGTACTTTTTCTTTTTCTGCTTTTCATTGATTCTATTTCTCACCCGGATCTACAAAGGAAAAAAAGATTCTAGGACGTACGATGTATATGATTCTTTCTTCTGTGCGAGCGTATAAAAGTTTCATCAGTAAAATTTGGGTTTTTCAATGCAGATATTTAGTCATCTTTTTCATATTTCGTCTAGACATATAATATTAATGCTTGATCTCCAAAGTTCAGGGAAGCTAATTAGGGAATTTAATAAAAGCAAATGGTATAGGTTGACATTTCAACTTTTCTCAGCTTATTTGTCGTGTTAATCTGCTTTGGAATGCCTTCAGGCAAGTCATTATAAGTATACACTTCTTTTTTATTCAATCCGAAGAATCCATT
The DNA here is from genome assembly GCA_022433055.1 of Begonia peltatifolia. Taxonomy (NCBI): domain Eukaryota; kingdom Viridiplantae; phylum Streptophyta; class Magnoliopsida; order Cucurbitales; family Begoniaceae; genus Begonia; species Begonia peltatifolia. Next base: position 21,578,445 of record CM039531.1, on the reverse strand, counting down.
TTTCCATGACAACTTCCAGTTTAATTAGGAACTTGTGGGTGAGTCGATTTATCTCTTTTGCACCGTTTCTGCCTCAATTGTTTCTTGTATGTTTGTGATGCATGTAGGATATAATTGCTAGATTTGGTAAACAAGAAGCCATGCCTAGGGAATTCTTCACTGATTTTGTGAAGGTGGCTCAAGATGAAGGGCGACATTTCACTCTTTTGGCTAAACGCCTTGAGGAACTAGGATCATACTATGGTGCATTGCCCGCTCATGATGGTCTATGGGATTCTGCTGCTGCCACTTCTAAGGATTTAGTAGCTCGCTTGGCGATTGAGCATTGTGTTCACGAGGTTACCTTTGCTAAATAGCCGTCATTTTCAAAGTGAAACAGATTTAGTTTTTTGGGATGTTGGCCTCCCATTAGTTGCTTAAAAATGATTAGTATTTGCATAGAAGATAATGAATATCCTTCAATTTATTTTTTTTGTCAATTGACATAAGTTTGATCGCTTAATTTTCTCCATGCTTTCCATTTCCGATTTGCCTATTATGAGAGATTTGCTGCTTAATTCATTCCCTTTGTACATCAATATATTTCTTATGTTTCTCCAAATGGTCATAACCTCTGAATGAATTGGAAATAGGCTCGAGGTCTAGATGTGCTGCCCACGACAATCTCACGTTTTCGAAGCGGAGGTGATAATGACACTGCAAATTTATTAGAGGGAGTAATTTATCCAGAAGAGATAACCCATTGTGCAGCTGGAGTTAGGTGGTTCAAATACCTTTGCCTGCGGTCCAGAAATGGAGACAGCTTGTTGACCCAGTGCGAGAAAGAAGGAGAAGAAACTGCGAAGGAGGAAGCAGAGGAAGTAATTCAGAAATTTCATGCAACTGTGCGAACATACTTCAGAGGGCCATTGAAGCCACCTTTCAATGAGGAGGCTAGAAATGCTGCTGGATTTGGTCCTCAATGGTATCAACCACTGGCTATTAAAGAGACATGCTCAGCTAAAGGTTTTCAAGAAAATGAAGAATGATTAATCTATTTCAGGTTTGTCTATGCACGCTGATTTTCTGTTTTTCACGTCTGGGTGTCTTCTGCACTCAATCCGTGTTACTTTCAAACTTCACTTTTTCAGATTATCTCATAAAATATTTTCTCCCGTGTTCTTATTGAAGAACAAATTATTTTTCTGTAATTTATTTGAATCTAACAAATTGAGTTGGTCAAGTGGCATGAAGTTAGTCTCTCAAGTGTCACGAAACTTATTCTTTATTCGTCCTTTTCCTTCTTATTTTATTTTATTTGGGTATTCTTTCTGGTTTACTCTTATTTTAAAAATCATCTTAATTGATTACACGATGGATTTGTAACAATCAAAATATTCCACCAACGATTTTGACAATTTAATTAGAATATGAGGGAATCAAACATAAAATTTAATTCCTCAATCAATTCATTTACAATCTAACCAAACAAATTTAAGAAGACGTTGAGATATTTTTTCTTTAAATTGAGGAACTGAATGAAGAAAAAATCACACCGAAAAAATAAAATCTCTCTCTATTAGATTTTGTAAACCAGAGAGAAAACAAGAGAAGGAAAACTTTCCTCATCGGAAAACATCAACTCGACCTCTGATCGCCTTGAGCAGCGTCAGTTCAACCTTCGGTCGAACCTTCCTCCGGCGAACACCTCTCGGTCCAACTGTCACAGGTCTTAACTTTTTTCCGAGCTAGGGCCTTGCGATGGCAGCCAAGTCGCTCACTTAGATCAGCCAATTTTCTACACGAGTCCCACAAAGATGGAACAAACGCAATCAAGCAAAAAGAGAGAAGGGAGACACGATGCTTTACGAGAAACACTCTCAACCTTTCAATATCTCACAAAAGGAAACTTACAACACAATGTCGTAACTAGTAAAGGACTCACACAACTTGTGGTTTCAATGCTTTACAAGCCCTCTATTTATAAGCATACAGAACTGGTTGCCCAAGCCATACAAAGGCTTGGCTGACACTGCCACGTGTCTTCCATAGCTCCCATGTAGCTCATCTCTTACATTTCAGTTGATTGTAACATCAGTTGGCCCATCAGCTGACTGTGGCTTCCATTCGCGATAGTAGGCCGAACCCTAATCGCATCAATGAACTCCCTGGGTCGAACGTCCCTCCGGCGAAACTCTCTCCCTCGGCCGAGTGTTCATCCGGTAAAAAACTCTCTCTCTCTCTCTCTCTCTTTATTCTTTGCTCTCGCTCGCAAAGAAGAAGAGAGGAGAGGAAGGAGAAGTGTTCTGGTTCTTTTATTTTAAAAGAATCAGTCCGCTTAATCTGAACCGAACAGGTTCACTAAATCTGAACCGAATCGACCCAAACAAACTTAACTGGTACTGTTCATCCGAACTGTCACTGTTCATCCGAACCGACCCACATTCAGTTCCAAATTTTACTGAACCAATTTAAGATTTTATCGGTAAAGAATTTTTGCTTAAATCATTATTAAATGGATTTATCGAAGTATGAACTAATACAAACTATTTGATTTAGGCAAGAAAAAAATTCCAAAAGTAGCCAAAATCGATCTAATTCGTTCTGATCTGACATAAGTGCACAAGTAATGAAATTCTACCTAAATTATTATGAAAATATGATTTATTTAAATGTGAATTTAATAATAAATGTTTTAGGCAGGATATTGTCAGAAATTTTGGAAAAAAACCTGATAAATCCTAACCGTTGGGAATCCAGGTAAGTGGAAATACCACATTTTCAATGATTTGGTCGTAGGCCCTACATCACAAAAACGTATGTTTAAATTATTAAATTATTTCTTTTAAATTATCTTAATTGTTGAATTGTGATTTTTACTTTGACACGCATGTATAGACATTTCACAGAGGAATGTAGAAAAATAAAAATGGTAGGATATAATGTATGCAAGTATGAATTCATAAAATGAATGGAGTTGATGGAAAACATAAAATGGTTAATGAGAGCCTGAACGCATGAAATGGTTAATGAGAGCCTGACCGCGTGATCAAAAGAGATAGATTTTTCAATATTCTGAATTTAGGGTTTTAACGCTCGAATTTTACAAATAAATTTTGGGAAATTTTTTTTTTTTTTTTTTTAAGTTTTTAGTTTATGGTTTCAAATTGGGGATTTTAAACAGTGAATCTTAAAATTGGGGCGTTGCAGTTTGGTATCAGAGCACTAGGTTTTTAAACGGTTCTGTAAACTATTCCGTATGTTTACGTGCAACTAGAAAATTATCGATCAGCAAGTAAGCGATCAACAGTTTATATGTTGATAAAAATATGATAATTTTTGTAACTATATAAAGATAGATTTTCTTAAAATTAAAGTTCATGTGATGTAGACTATAGCCGATCGTACAGGGACTAGATATGGAAATGAAAATGGAAGGGATGTTGTGCTCCATTGGATGAAGGAGATTGGAGCAACTGACTCAACCAGCTAATGCAGCAGCCCAAACAGCTACTGCAGCAACCCAAGCAATTAATGCGCAAACTCAGATTCCTAATTGGCCTCGACATGCTGACATTGATTTCGATAGATTTCGACGATTAGACCCTTTGATTTTTAATGGTCACTTGGCAGATATGGCAACAACATATGATTGGATCGAGACTATCGGTGAGATTTTTGAACATGCCAAGATTTCAGAGGAAGAGAATGTGGATTGCGCGTCCTTTATGCTTCGAAAGGAGGCACGTTACTGATGAGATTCTGTGAAGGTGATGCACTCAGTCACCACTATGACCTGGGAAAAGTTTCAAGAGCTTTTTTATGAAAAATATTTTACAGATTCTATAATAGATGCGAAGGCAGGAGAATTCATGGCTCTCAAACAGACAGGAAGTGTGATGGATTACTTGCACAAGTTTGAACAACTATCTAGTTATGCCCCTCAAATTGTTGGTAACAAAACTATGAAAGTGAAAAGATTCATCCAAGGATTAAGAGTAGAGATATTCAAAGATATCCATTTTATTACCTCTAAGAACTCTTTGTTTGCATTCGTAGTGGAGAAAGCACTGTGTGCCGAGCAAGGAGAGAATGGTGTAATCAAGACCCAGAAGTTTAGAAGGAGATACAGTCAAACAACTCAAAATGTCAAGAGCAAAATTTTACAACAGCAATGGTTTGGATCTAAGAGGCCCATGATTGGTGGAGTTGTTGAAGGACCTTCTAAGTAAGTTAAGAAGAAGTCTACTACAATGTTAAATATACCTTTATGTCAACATGCAAAGAGGTCACATACTGGAGAATGCCGAACTAAAGTATTGACTTGTTTCAAGTGCGGACAAGCTGCACATTTCATCAAAGATTGCTCTAAAAATAGTCAAGATCAACCAAAAGTAATTGCTCGAGTTTATGCCATGACAAAGGAGGAAGTTAAAGGGAATGTAGCTGTAATAATAGGTGTGCTTCTAATTTATGAAATACCTTCTTTTATGTTAATTGATTCTGGTGCAATTCATTCCTTTATATCATTTATGCATTCGAAGATATTAAATAAGACAATAGAATCTTTGAAACATAAGTTGAGAGTAGCTACACCATCGGGTACTGTAATGTCAGTTGACTCTATTATCCGAAGGTGCAATGTTCATATTGAAGATAAAAGATTGGAGGCAGACCTGACCATTTTGACAATGCAAGATTATGACGTAATTCTTGGCATAAATTGGCTGACCAGACACTATGCAACTATTGATTGTCACAAGAAAATCGTAAAATTTCAATTGCTTGAAGAAGAACTGTTCTTATTTTATGGTGATAAGAAAGGTTCGATAATTCCAGTTATATCATCTTTGCGGGCTCAAAAGTTATTAAACAGCTGGATGTTTTGGAATATTGGCAACCGTTGTGTGCACACAAACTGAGGAAGCGACGACCCTAGATAAAACTCTGATATGCACACAAACTGAGGAAGCGACGACCCTAGATAAAACTATGATAGTTCGTGAATATTCAGATGTCTTCCCAGATAATTTAACAAGTTTGCCACCAGCTACAGATCTAGATTTCAGCATTGATATTCTACCTGGAACGTCACCAATCTCTAAAGTCCCATATAGAATGGCACCAACCAAATTAAAAGAATTGAAAGTTCAACTAAACAAATGATTTATTGGTAGAAAAATGATTTATTCGACCAAGCTTTTTGCCATAAGGAGCACTCGTATTATTCGTAAAGAAGAAGAATGAGTCTATGAAGATGTGCATTGATTATCGGAAACTTCATAAAGTCACTATCAAGAACAAGTACCCACTCCCAAGAATCGACGACTTGTTTGATTAATTAAAAGGTGTTGTAGTTTTCTCAAAAATAGATACTAAATCTAGCTACTACCAGCTAAGAATCGAAGATGATGTACCCAAAACGGCATTCCGGACAAGGTATGACCACTATGAATTTCGAGTTATATCATTTGGATTAAGTAATGCACTGCCTGCCTTTATGGATTTAATGAATCGAATTTTCAAGAAATGCTTGGATGAATTCGTGATTGTCTTTAGCAATAATATTCTCATCTATTCAAAGAGTAGGGAAGAACATGAAGACACTTAATGATTGTCTTATCAACTTTGAGGCACAAGAAGTTATATGCAAAATTCTTTTAAGTGTGAATTTTAGATGGAGAATGTTACTTTTCTTGGCCACATTATTTCAAAGGAAGGTGTAGCAGTGGACCCAATGAATATAGAAGTTATCAGTAAATGGCCTCAGCCAAATAATGCAGCTGAGATAAGAAGTTTTTTGAGTCTTGCGAGATATTATTGGAGATTCGTAGAAGGTTTTTCAACATTAGTCAATCTGCTCACGAAATGAACCAAATATTTATGGACCGAAGAGTGCGAACAAAACTTTTAGAAGCTAAAAGAAAGATTAATCTCGACACCCATACTTACTATACTATCATAATCCAAAAAATATATGGTGTACAGTGATGCTTCAAACTATAGTTTATGATGTGTTCTTATGCAATAAGGAAAAGTCATAGCTTATGCCTCGAGACAATTGAAGAACCACGACAAGAACTACTCCACTCATAATTTGGAGACATTATCTTTATGGAGAAAGATGCGAAATTTATACGGATCATAAAAGTCTGAAGTATTTCCTAACACAGAAGTATCTAAATATGAGACTACGCAGATGGTTAGAATTGGTGAAAGACTATGATTGCGAGATTATTTATCATCCTGACAAGGCTAATGTTGTAGCAAATGCTTTGAGGAGAAGAGCATCGTCACAAGTTTCATCGTTACGGCAGATTCTAGAAAAGTTAACTGATGAGATGCAGAAATCTAGTATCGAAGTGGTACCATTTGGATTATTAGAAAAACTGTCCGCTATGACACTTCAGCCAAGTTTGCTTGAGCAAATAAAGGGTAAACAACGAGGCGATGCATTTATTTGCAAGGTGAAAAATGAATTAGAGGCTGAAAAAGTTTCAAAATTCTCTATGTCGGATGACAGGATAATCAAGTTCAAAAAGAGATAGTATATACCTGATGATGCTAGATTGAAGAAGACTATATTGGAGGAGGCACACTCAACCACATAATTGGTACATCCTGGTTCAACCAAAATGTATCGAGATTTAAAGCAGAATTATTGGTGGTGTGGATTGAAAGTGGATGTAGCTAAATTTGTCGAAAAATGTCTCACTTGTCAGCAAGTCAAAGCGGAGCATCAACGACCTACTGATACAATGCAACCACTTATAGTGCCTCAGTGGAAGTGGAAGCATATCACTATGGATTTTGTAGTGGGGCTTCCTGAGATAGTTAAAGGTTACGACTCTATTTGGGTTATAGTTGATCAACTGGCCAAATCAGCCAATTTTATCCCAGTAAGAATTACATATACAATGAATTAATATGCTCAGCTTTATGTTCAGGAGATTGTCAGAATTCATGGCACGCCCATTTCTATCGTGTCTGATCGAGATACACGCTTTACCTCTAAATTTTTGAAAAGTATGCAGAAAGTCATAGATACTCAGTTAAACTTCAGTACAACTTTCCACCCTCAGACAGATGGACAATCAGAAACAACAATCCAGACTCTGGAAGATATGTTATGAGCTTGTGTTATTGACTTTCAAGAAAATTGGAATAAAAATGTGTCATTGGTGGAATTCGGCTACAACAACAGTTATCAAGCTTCGATTGGGTTGAAGCTTTATATGATAGAAAATATAGATCACCAATGCACTAGGATGGAGTGGGTGAAGGAGTACTTGTTGGGCTGGATATTTTGAGACAGATAGCGGAGATTGTTGCATTGATCCGGAAAAGAATTCTTACGGCCTAGAGTAGACAAAAAAACTATGTTGATCATAGAAGAAGAAAGTTGGAGTTTGCAGTAGAGGATTAAGTTTTCTTGAAAATCTCGCCAATGAAAAGCGTGATGCGATTTGGAAAGAAAGAAAAGTTGATTTCAAGATTTATAAGCTCATTTGAAATCACAAGAAGGGTTGGAGAAGTCGCGTATCAGCTAAAATTGCCAGATTCATTCAAGCACGTTTTTAATGTATTTCATGTTTCTATGCTAAAGAAGTATGTTTCGGATTCTATGGAAGAATCGAAACGTGGAAGATGCAACCTAGGAAAGAGAAGAAGAAATGAGAAGAATCTATGCTGAAATTTTTAAGTGATTATTTAAATTTCGAGCATGAAATTTCTTTTAAGATTGGTAGATTGTAATAATCAAAATATCTCACTGACGATTTTGACAATTTAATTGCAATACGAGGGAATCAAACACAAAACTTAATTCCTCAATCAATTCATCTACGATCTAACCAAATAAATTTAAAAAGATGTTGGGATATTTTTTTCCTTAAATTGAGGAACTCAGTGAAAAAAAATTACATTGAAGAAAAAAAAAACTCTCTATTGGGTTATGTAAACCAAAGAGAAAACAAGAGAAGGAAAACTTTCTTCGTCGGAAAACTTCAACTCGACCTCCGACAACCGCAAGTAGCACCAGTTCGACCTTCGGCCGAACCTTCCTCCGGACACCTCTCGGCCGAGCTCCAATTCGCAACAGTAGGCCGAACCCTAATGGCATAAATGAACTCACTCGACCGAACATCCCTTCGGCGAAACTCTCCCTCGGCCGAGTGTTCCTTCGGTGAAAAGCTCTCTCTCTCTCTCTCTCTCTCTTCTCTTCTCTCGCTCGCGAAGAAGAAGAAGAGGAGATGAAGGAGAAATGTTCTGGTTCTTTTATTTTAAAAAACCAGACCACTTAATCTGAACTGAACCGGTTCACTAAATTTGAACCAAATCGGCCTAAACAAACTGAATCGGTACTGTACATCCAAACCGAACCTGACCTGACCCGATCGAAATTCAGTTCCAAATTTTACTGAACCGATCTAAGATTTTACCAGTAAATAATTTCTGCTTAAATCGTTATTAAATTAATTTATCGAGTAAGACTTAATATAAAATATTTGATTTAGGCAAGAAAAAAAATTCCAAAAGTAGCCAAAATCGATCCTAATAAATCTAATTCGTCTCAATCCAACATAAGTGCACAAGTAAGGAAATTCTACCCAAAATATTCTGAAAATGATATTTATTTAAATGTGAATTTAATACCAAATGTTTTAGTCAGGATATTATCAGAAATTTTGGAAAAAATCTCGATAAACCCTAAATGTTGGGAATCCAGGTAAGAGAAAGTATCACGTTTTCAATAATTTGCCCATAGGCCCTACATCACAAAAACGTATGTTTAAATTATTTCTTTTAAATTATCTTGATTGTCGAATTGTGATTTTTATTTAGACACGCATGTATAGGCATTTGACATAGGGATGTAAAAAGATAAAAATTGTAGGACATAATGTATGTAAGTATGAATGCATGAAAATGAATAGAATTAACGGAAAGTATGAGATGACTATTGAGGGCCTGAACGCATGAAATTACTAATAAGAGCTTGAACGCATGATTATAAATTGTGATGGCTGATGAAATTTTATAAAGGTTAGAAACCGCTAGTTTTCTGAATGCCTAAACGCATGATAAAAATCAAAAAATAAATTTGATTCAGTATGTAACTTTTAAAGCATGAAATTGCGTAATGTATGTAATTAAAATCACATGCACGTATTTTTGCTTACTGAGTTATCTTATGCATTAGTTTTATGATGTAGGTGAATCTTTATCTGAGGAAAAATTGATTGTAATCGAGAACCCTTTAGCGGGCAAGCGAGCATACAGAAGAAGATAATATTTTTTGTTCGAATGAAGGAATTTAATTAATCTGTTTTGAAATTCGATAACAATTAATATTTGTGTTTCAATAAAAAAAAAAAAAAAACTCTTGTTGACTTTATCGTTAGTAAGTTTTATGAATCTTTTTAAATTCTGTATTTAATTCTGTTTTGATCAATTTAATTATTGTTTCAAATTTTGATTAAGCTTCTGCGCATTTAATACTTAAATTACTAATCAAAATAGATAGATTTTTCAATATTTTGAATTTAGAATTTTAACGTTCGAATTTTATAAATAAATTTTGAAAAATAAAATTTAAGATTTTCAATTTAAAGTTTCAAATTGAGGATTTTAAACGGTGAATCTTAAAATTGGGTTCCAGGATTAGGTTAGGTTAATTGATAAGATAATATGATCTTCCAACGCTCAAAGCACTAATTAAAATGTCAACCTCTGTATTACATCATCAATGGTCTATAGGATACAGGACCCAATAGATTTCATGGCCGATGCAATACAACTTTCTTCAATTGTTCTCTGGTCGGGTCTAACTAGTTAGTATCCAAAAGCAATAACTGCCGCAGCCATGCTTGATAAGGGAACAGATATATTGTCGTCTACTTTTTCTGTAATAGGAAGAGACTCCACCACTGTCGCCACCATTGAAATTAAAGCGACATTCCGGACTGTCCTGCCCCAATCCAGTTGGAAATATCCAAGTGCTGAGTAATAATACAGCAGCCTACATTATAATGGGAGTTTCTATATCAAAAACCGTATCTCATTCTTTTGATTCCTTTGGTTTTGTTTTTTTGGGGATCTAAAACTCACCCTACTGAGATCAAGAAACCGAAGACAAACATCGATATGCTACCGACCCAGCTCTTTTGTTGGTTATAGGGAAGCTTTACGGACCCAAATCTTCTTCCCATTATATCTGCAATGCCTGCGGAAAATCGAAATAAGTGAAAAGGAGAAAGAGCAAAAGAACCTGATTTTGATAGGCCGGTGATATCACTTACCATCACCCCCACACATCATTGCCAATGAGATGACACCGACAGGCGACTCACGCCAAAATACGAGAGCACATAAAATCAATATAAGAACATAATATAGAGGACCTCTAAGCAGTTCCCTGCGAATGTGACAAGTAAATGGTAAACAAATTTGAGGGACATATAAATTAGCTTTGTGAAGATAATCGGAATGGTTACTCTGGTTTTCCTTCTCGGGTGACAGATTTTATGAGTCCTTCGTCTGTAGACAATGAGAGGCCGTAGACAAGAAGTCTTAAGCAATTCACGAAAGGAACGACTGAAGCAAAGTAGCGGGCCTCTGGAGAGGTGCTATTCTACAATGAAAAGGATCAGCTGAAGTATTTGAAGAAAATTTGTCTTCAACCTGGAAGATTAAGTAATGCAAAGGCAGTTTTCTTTGAGAGAAGAAAATGAGAAATACCTGAAAATTGGCCATGCCACCACAAAAAGCAATCCAGACATTATGTGCACCAGTTTTCTGCTTAAACTCTGCTCAGTTACCAATGACAGAGATTATTAAACAGAGATAAAATGGAATAAAGAAACCAAAAAATGGCCAGCCAGTTGATTTGGAGGGATCAGATATTGGCTTCCCTAATCGAGTAATCTCGCAGAGGTCTACATCAAATTCTGTTATGCGTTGGTATGAATTTGTTAAATCGTGAACAGCTACACTAGAGCACTCTTCAATAATATTTATATTGGAAGTTCGTGCGGTCGATGCTCAAATAAAACTTCAAACTAAATCTAGCATTATTATAGTTATCAATAGCAGATATGGTCCATAAGACTGCTTTTTGGTATTAATCTGTCAACTCATACCAATTCCCTATGCATTTCCTATTCTAGAGTTTTATCATTTTGGCAGAAGCCAAATAAATTTTACTAGCTAAGTGAAAGTCTTTCATTTCGGGAAATCAGATAATGTTTTTCGAAAATCTAGTCAAGCTCACCCTCGTGTCATCCTGCGTTGCTGTTCGCTATAGATCTATATATTTGACATGAAAAAAAAAAAAAAAAAATCCCGAATAGGTTATCACTGAAGCTCGACTGACAAGACAGAAATAGGAAGAGAGAGAGAGAGGAGTACCTGCTGGATTAAATTGCGAGTAGCCAGAGTGTTAAAGCCGAGTACAAGACCATAGGCGCCGGTCAGAGCAATGGAAGTAGCTCCGGCGTCCTGCAAAAGATGTCCAGGGGCGGCGCGAGGAATCGAACGACGCGGAGGATAGGGAGAAGTGTAGAGGATCTGAAGAGGTGGCCTGCTAGAGAAGAGAAAAAAAGAAGGACGAATTCCATCGTCGACTGCACCGAGGCGGCGCCGGCGACCATTTTCCAATTCGGGAAAATTGAGGCGAGAAATGAAGGACGGAGCGCACTGTAAAACGCCCATGTTGTGTAGTGTAGCCGTACCAGAAGTGTTACCTCAATTATGAAGATAGCGGGAATCCGGATAAGAGCCATACGCACGTGGGAAATCGAACGTGGCGAATATGTCAGCTGGGATCCCACGTGTTAAGATCCAACGTGGCGATGATTTTTATCATCGATATACTTTTACTTGGTAATAAAAAAAGAAGAAACTCCACATATACCAGTTCGCTCAATGTAAAAAATCAGCTCACAATCAATAACAAGCTCAGTCATCGCCTTTACAATCATGGGACATGAAGGTTTCACTGTATAAATATTTGAAAATGGGAAACTTTTAAATGACCTGATATCTCATGATTTCAAAGAATAATTCATCAAGTTGAATTTTAAGACACGTAATAGATGATCGTTTGCTTTGATTCTGTTGATATGAGACAATATCTGCCTACACGTCTAACGTGATAAGTTTTTCTTTCCTTCATATTCAGCGTGTTTAATTGGTAATCACATCGTACAAATTTAGCTCTGATACCATGATAAAAAGTGAAAGAACATAACTCACTCCAAAAAATAATTCAAAGAGTAAGCGAATCTTCTTTGTATTTATTAAGAACCAAATTGATTCCAATGGCCAAATTACAACTTTGACCACGACAACACATTTTGTTTTATCTTGAGATGATTATGATTTGTCATTTTTATTTGTTTGTTATATTTGTCAACCAATAATACATGGATGACTTTTTACGTAGTCAACCATTTTCGTCGTTAATTACTAATAAATAATTTCTCTATGGACGAAGGTGAGTGGTCATTTAGTGTCACACTAAATGCATTAACAATGAAATTAATTACTAGTGCTAAATTCGTTTTATAATATTTTTATAAGCGGGAAGCCAGCTGTGCCGCCATTTAGTCAAACATCTTTGATTATAACTACGGTCAACGCCTGTCTCGATCGGAATTATAAACCGAATATCCGACGCCCAATGTGGCTATAAGTAGGTCCCACCTACGCCCTATGTAAAGCGGAAAACCTCAAGTCTCCCTTCTCAGATTTCGAGGTCGTTAGACGTTAATGGAGGTAAGCGGGTCGTCGCAGGGTCCGATTTCGTGCGGGTCGTGGATTCGACGCCCTGAGAACGTCAATCTGGTGCTGTTGGCAACGTCCAGGCGCGTTGGAGACTCTTCTCATTCTGCGCTTCAGCTCTTTTCGTTTGATCCCAAAACCATTTCTCTCTCCCCCTCTCCACTGGTTTTTCTTCTCTCCTTCTCCGTTCCTGTCCCGACGTCGAGAATAAAGCATATTCCGAATTTTCATTTTCCTTTTCGTTATGATTTTCTTGGATTTTGTTTCCTCTAAATATTTTATGCAAGGTGTATCTTGTTGGATTCTTCGGTTCCCATACCGAACTAACTCCAAGTTTTCTTCGCTCGCAGACTACATTTGTGCTTGAAGAATGCGAAGGCGATCCCGTCAGTATCGCGGTTCACCCTAACCGAGAAGAAATCGTATGCTCAACCACTCACGGTGGCTGCAAGTAAGCCTTTTTTATTTCCTCTTTTGATTTTTTCTTCTTTGTTCCCTGATTAGCTGATTTTCATTTCGATTTAATATGTTGTCGATGGAAAAGAAGTTGTCTTGTTCTTAAGCAATATTGCTTTTATACGCGTTCTTTTATTTATGGTTTCATGAGAAGTTTCCATTTGATTTACAGAGTGTTTGAGCTTTTTGGACACGAGTCAAACACAAAGCTGTTAGCCAAAGAATTACCTTCTCTCCGAAGATTTGGTCCTCAGAAACGCATATCTTTCAGCGTTGATGGATCTAAATTGGCCACCGGTGGAGTGGTAAGCCTAGTCTGTCCTCTGTATAGCTGCCATATTACTTTCTCCCTCTGTAGTTCATTGAATTTATTATTTAAATGGTTGACTTTGATATATTGTGTATTCAACTACAGGATGGACATCTCAGAATCTTGGAGTGGCCAAGCCTACGCTTGATCTTGGATGAACCCAAAGCGCACAAATCTGTCAAAGACCTGGATTTCAGGTAGGAATGTTGCTGCTTTGTTGAGTGATTGATATCTGGTGCAGGTGTTTGCTTTAGGCATTCCAGATTTTTTTTATCGCTATCAGGATGAAAACCTTTACGATGTCAATCTTGGCAGATTCTGATTTTTCTTCTTTTCTTACTCCAGCTTAGATTCAGAATTCTTAGCTTCAACATCCACGGATGGTTCGGCAATGGTATGGAAGGCAGACGATGGTGTCCAGGTGTCTACACTGGCTCGCGGCTCGGTATGGTTTAGTAAATAAAGTTGTGTTTGATTTTTGCTCTGGATTTTCATGACTTGTTCATCATATGATGTTATTGACGTAGGAGGAGAAAATAGAGCTATGTCGATTTTCTAAGGACGGGAAAAAACCATTTTTATTCTGTACTGTTCAAAAAGGTGGTTAAGATTACATATACAACTGATAAATTTAGACAGTTCCATTCCTCCATTGGCCATTACCATTCATGAGTCTTAATGAATTATCATGAAACAGGTGATAGAGCCATCACCACAGTTTGGGACATAAGTACGTGGAAAAGAATTGGGTTTAAAAGGCTTCTAAGAAAGCCGGCTTCTGTAATGTCCGTCAGTCAAGACGGAAAGTATTTGGCATTGTAAGCACACTCCACTCTGTAATTTGGGACATAATTTACTGGTTTCTGTCAATATAAGGCGTTATCATTTCCTTTCATACCTTTTCATGATTGAAATAGATTGAATCTCTAAATATCTGTGGAACTATTCCAATGTAAAAACAGTTTCTCTGTTCCTTCCCCTCAGCATCATGAGCAACGTTAGTCCTATAAGTTGGATGTGGTAGGATTTTAATAAGTTACAGATAAATGCTTTGGATCCTTGGTTGATAAACGGCCAGAGATGAAGTTTCTTTTATTTTATTTTTTCTTTTTTGGTGGGGGAATCAAACAGTTTTGACGACAATGGTTTTCTCTCTCTGTTTTGTTCTTCTTTTGTAGGGGTAGCAAAGATGGAGACATGTGTGTAGTTGAAGTGGACAAAATGGAGGTCAGCCACTTGAGTAAGAGGCTACATCTGGGCACCTGCATTGAAACATTAGAGTTCTGTCCCATTGAAAGGTAAACTTTTAAATAACGTTAAACAAACTAGCAGGGTATAGTTTCAGTTTTTTACTCAGATATGCTGTTTAAGTCGTGAAGAAGGAGTGATTATAGGAAGTAGTTGCATTTTCAAAATTGAAACAGTTTTTGAAATAATTGTATTTGTCTTGAGTGTTGATGGGTCTTTTGCAGGGTTGCACTAACTACTTCAGCTGAATGGGGAGCTGTGGTGACCAAACTGAATGTTCCTGCAGATTGGAAAGGTCTCTATCTCTTTCTCTCTCCAGTTTCTGCTTCTTTTCCTCTTGTTGAAGTTTCTGCTTTGGTAATTATATACTGTCAAACGTACAGAGTGGCAGATCTATGTGCTGTTACTGATTCTATTTCTAGCATCAGCCGTCGCGTTTTATATATTCTTTGAGAAATCCGATTCGTTTTGGCAATTTCCGCTTGGAAAAGATCAACCAGCTCGACCTTATGAAGTTTTTAAAGATCACCAGTACCACCACTCCGGCGAGTCATTTGGCGGGGCAGTAGTGGACATCTGAGCTTTCTTTCTCAGAAATTGGCGAACGACCACATAGCTTTCCACTTTTATTCTTAACACCCGTGAATTCTCATCTGCCTCTCTATGCATTCAACAAATTTATAAAAGGAGTGTTTTTATTTTTTCAGTAGAACAAACTATCCATGTGTTTTTAGAAACTGATGACATGTTTGTAGAACTCTTTTTTGGAATAAAGACTAGCGTGTTCAAGTGTGGATTATATATTATTTTGATTATTCATAGTATGTTACAATTAATCCATCTAACTATCAATAAATAAACCATACATGGTGAGATGACATACTTGTTTCCTCAATTAACTCTCTTATTCTAATACGTAAACGTATTTGTTGTCGTATCAAACAATCATAAATGTTATTTAAATAAATTATAATTTATTTATTAATACAAGTGATTATATTTATAATATATTATAATTATTTTCAGTCGTACCGAGTTATAAATTACCGAAAAATACAATGCTTATGTCACATTTTTCCTGTCTTTAAAAAAAAAAAAAGAAGAAATTTAGACAATTTTAAAATAATTGATGGCCATCTTACATTCTAAATGTGTAAATGATAATATAAGAGGAATTAATTTTCCAACCCATATCACAATTAAATTTATAAGTAATTTTCAAAGAATAAACAAATCATAAACATTATACAAATAAATAATACAACGAGCGAGCCGACCTCCCGCCCTCGCCACCAATGGCCGTTCGCGTTTTTGCGTATTTGTTAAGGGCTCACACTCGCCCCACCTTGTAGGGTTTTAGCTCCCAAACTCTCGCTCTCTCTCTCTCTCTCTCTCTCTCTCTCTCTCGCCAGGTATATGCTCTTACCCCATTTTTCATTCTTATTATATCCACCCTTTTATGCTTAAATCTGGTTTGCTCAATTCCCAACTGGATGTAAATCCAATCTGCACTATAAACCGATCGCTTCTGCACTGTACCAGTGACATCTGCACTAAATCCAATTTTATGTTTTTGGGTTTATTTTTCTGCTCCTTTCCAGCGTTTTACCAACTTTCCGCTTGGAATATGATTTGTAGTTTCTGTTTGAACCAATTTTCTAATGGTGACATGCCTTATGGTTTCTTGTGCATTTCAATCACGATGACAGGGTTGATTATGAACGTGGCTTCTTGTTTGACTGAAAACAAAGTTTTTTGGTGCTGTTTTAATTCACAGTTCTTCTTATTGACTTAAAGGGAGGGAGAACCTCTGCATTTTGAATATCCTGTAAATCCGAGCTTTGAACCTCTGAATTTATAATAAGTAAGAAAAAAATACATGTTTCCCAAGTTTCTTCTAACAGATTCTGTCATAAAGTTGTGGATGGATTCTTCTATTTTCGAAATTTAAAGTCCAGCTTTTTTTTCTGTTGTAATTTTTCACGATGGATTTTTATTAATTTAGTTTTTGTTGACTGGTACGCCATGTGTAATGACAAAATTCTCTCATTTCGTTGGTGTTTCATTGTAGGTTTATACTTTCAGCTTGCCAGAGCTTTGCAAATTATCATGCATTCTATAAAGGCTAGTTGGGTGGGGCAAACATTTGCCTTGGCCAAATGCAATGAGTCTGAAGGTAGGAAGACTAGAATTCGCCGTTCCAAGGAAGAGAGGAAGGCAATGGTTCAAGACTTCATTAAGAAGTAATTGTATTTCTTCATTCTTTAATTCAATATTTTATACCACCCGCCATGATATTATGTAAACTGATCATCCACATCTTTATTCCAATGTTTTGCATTTGAAAAAAAAAAATCAATAGCAATCAACTTCACTGAGGCCGTGTTTTTATGATCCATTTTCGGAAGGGAATTTATAAGAAAATGCAACTGTCCCTTTAATAGACATAATTTGGTAGGCTTTGTTATTTTGTGTATTTCACTAACCATGGATGATCTGAATTATAGATTATGGGACTTGAAAGAACTATCAATAAAGTAGAGAAAAAGGTTTTTGAGTTTTCAACCAAGGGGACCTGACTGGTAAAAGAACAAACTGGAGATGTGCATGTCATCATTAATGGATTATTGTTGTTGTTCTTTCTAATTAAAGTACATTATGCCTTAAGGCTATCTAGGCATTCGTTTGAAAAAGCTAGATACTTCTATTTACTCTCCAAAATTACGATTCAGTTTGATGAATGAATGAGGTTTTCAGTTGATAAAGTCATTTTATACGAGTCTTAGTTCAGTTTTCAATAACTATTCGACCTTTGCAATTCCCTTAAACTGAGGTGTTTATGTAATTCTTATGCTAAGATGCTAGTATATTTAGTTCTCCAACTTGACTTTCTACATATTGTTGTTGATTTGCTGTTGATTGTGTATTCTTTGTTCAGGTTTTTCGTAGTCTTTTTTTCCCTGAGTTTTAATGAAAGAAATTATTTAAGAATCTTTTTTTCATAAACTTGGAAAACATGCTTGTAGGTATCAAAAGTCTAACAATGGTAATTTCCCATCACTTAACCTCACCCACAAGGAAGTAGGTGGATCTTTCTACACAGTTAGGGAGATTGTCCGAGACTTAATACAAGAAAATAGAGTACTTGGTCCTGGAAAGTTGGCACTGGAAGATCAGGGCATTGATCAGATATTCAAGCAAGATACATTTGATTCGGATGCTTCAGATCCTCAATCTTTCTTGACAATATCATCCATTGGGTCTCACATTGGACCTACTGACCTTCAATTTTCAAATGGAATACCTCTTTCTCATGAGCCCACCCTTAATGGCAGTCAGATAGATGTGATGCAAAATGATTCTGATGAACTGGTGCATATAGAGTCGCTGGTAAATGACTCTATCAAAGCAGAGGAGCATTCAGAAGAACGGCTTGGTAGTTTGGCAACTGATCATATAATGGAAAAGGAGAAGCATTCTGAAGGATCTGTTATCACAATAGCAACTGATTCGACAGTAGAAAAGGAGAAGAATGGCGAGCAAGAATCCAAAGCATCAAAGACAACAGAAAATCCTGTAGGTTCAGATTTGGTAGTAGAGACTGAAACGAAGAGTGAACATAATTTGAAAGTTGTTACAATGGCAAGAATAACTCCTATACTCTCAGATGTGGTTGTGGAGACTTTCCCATTGAGGGTTGTTACTAGTTCAACTGATATCTTTGATCAAGACTCAGACGAAGTGATGAAAATGACAGGTTCCTTGGAAGATCTTGAAATAGAAGTGTTGGGGGAAAATGATGAGTTATCTGAAACAAGAATTACTTCGGAAAAAAGTTCTGATTCGATGGATTGTCAAACAACAACATTAGCAAGTCACTCGCTAGGAATGACATCTGACTTGTCGGAGGAGGAAACACTAAAAAAATCTGTAAATCTTCAAATGGAAAGCTTAAATGGCTTTATGCTTGAAGGACTTGAATATGAAAAAATTGGAGGTCACAATGCGGTTCGAGTTAATTTTGTTGAAAATGATATTCTACCATCTAAGAGCTTTGTACAAGGCCAGGCAACTGATGAAGCCAAGGTGAGTTTTCATTGGAACTGCATGTGATTTTTGTTAAACTTGCGCTATTTTCTTGATGGTAATGGAAGGGGAAAAAGAACAAATAAAGGCAAGCATGTTTATTTTGAAAGGAAGATCGGATTTTTTTGGTCGCTATAAAATTTTTGAAAACAGTCAGCTCTTTGAAACACTTTTTATAGTACGCTGTCAATATCAGTGATATATGTGTCAAGTTTAAGCAGGGAGATGTGTGAATGCAGGTGTGCTCGTGATTTATTTGATGATCAATTTAAAAGATATTGATTGTGGTCCCTTTTTTGTTTTTTTTTTTAAATTTGATGATATACTTTTACAGGTTGTCAATGGTTTAAGCAACATCGAGAATGAAGCTAAAGGCAATATTCGCGACAACAATGAGTTGGAGCGGGAAACCAACCCCACTTTGGACAGAATCAACCTGTGAGTTTTCATGATTGATTCCAAACGTCAAACCATTTTACCTTTGCTATTTTGAGATCACTGATCTGTCTTCAACATAAATCTTTGTACAGAGAGTCGTGGGAAGGCAACTCAAAAGGCCGGGCAAAAGAAGAGAAAAATCTTGTTTTAGCTTTATTCAAGGCATTTCTGTCTGCCTTTCATCAATTTTGGTCTGATTTTTCTCGAGTATGAAATTTGTAGGTTTTGTTTTGTGGTTGTTAAGTAGATGAAGGAAGAGTTGTGTACTTATGCTTTGTGGCTATTTCTATCTTAATCCATCGTATTTTTCCCTGTAACTTCAATTTTTTTTATTGATCCATCGTGTGTATGCGAATGTTAGAAATAAACCTGCATTTGTTTTTTTTTCTTTTTCCACAACCAAAATAATCGGGAACTGCAGGAGGAGATAAGCGGATTTGTAGCGGCGAAAATTAATTTATTCATGAAAAACTAAACCAATAATCTGGTAGTACTTGAGAAAGTTGGGATAAAATACAGGCATTGGCCGCCCTGATGCAAATGACAGTTAACACTCAAAACAATCGAGATTGGAAAGAAAGATCCTAGCACATAATAAGTTAACTCAGACTATGAACAGGCATGACAAGCATGACAAGGTAGAAAGAGGAAGAAGGAGACGGCGAGAAGGGTACAGGTCCAGAGCTGATAAGATCTCAAATCTCACCAGTTCCAAGCGGTTGCCTTGAAGCATCACCCGACGCCCATGCTTGATAGTCCTTCACAAGCTGTCAACCAAATCATCATGTTCTATGTCTTATTTAAACCACTGCAGGGACTGTCTCTAAGAAGTGCAAAATCAGAATACATTCAAGCAGGAATTTCAATCATACGAGCCTCGCCCACTTCATGATTCACGTATCCCAGCAGAAATTTTAATAAACACATATCCCAACAAATGGTTACTGGTTTTTCCAGCACATGGAAATTGGAGTCATGACTGTTCGGCGTGAATCTAACTTTTAGACCACCATTCTGTTTCTTAATATATAACAAGTCTGAAAAGGAAACTTTCCTAAGAAAGAGATAGTGTCTCAAATGTTATAATGTTTAAAAAGATATCATGGATAAAATCTATCTAAAATAAGTAGAACAGTCTGCTTATGTGTGCAGGTTAGACTTGGAAGAAATCCAGCTAAATTCGATCGAGTCACAATCAAAAAAGCAACTTTAAGCATTATTACTAGAAGAAAATGGAAGAAATGTAGAATACCTGCGTCATAAACCGAGGAAGCATGAGCCTTAGAATCTGATCAAGGACTTGGGTCCCAGCTGATTCGATTGCTTCCACAGGAATAGCACGAAATGCAAAGGGTATTTCAATAGCAACCTAGACTCCAAGTAATAATACCAAATATTCCATGTGAGAGAGCATTTTACTCCAAATAACACTGTCCGTTTAGAATCGGCAATGTTTTCATCACTACCTCAATGACGGCATCGGAAGTAAGTTGTTGCACCAAGGAGCTACCTTTGTTGCTGTCGCAGGAGATCCGGTTCACCATAGAAGCTGCATTCCCACACCAAACCAATGTCAAAGAAGTCCTGAAAAGCCATAAACCAAGTGACTAGCATGATGGACGGTTGATCTTTGAGAAAACAGTAGGAACTCTTGTTTCATTGTCAATTACTCATTTCATCAAAACAATACGCCCATGCGCACCATCTTTGTAACAAAATGGTAGCACAGATAAAGAAGAAAAAACAAATTCAAAAGTTTTTTTTGTTAGATATTAATTTTCATTTCCGTTAACATCCTTACTCAGATTCCTTACCGTCAAACTTGTCATTCTGTGCAGCAACAATGGGAGAGCCCTCGAGCTGTCACAAATCATCAAATCACAAACAGATATGCACACGCAAAATGCACGAGAAGGAAAGAAATATCGTGTAAGGTTTTAAACAATTACAAACCTTGCAAGACAAAAGCTTTATGACACATCCATTGGGCTGTTCTTCAACTCTGACATCCAAAACAGGGCAAACTTCAAAAGCAAAGAATTTGAACCTATATACGTAACACCTGAAGGTGTTATCGTCCACCCTTTCAATCCTCTCAGCATCCAATACCGAATACTGGCTTGTAGGCAAGCTCATATACTCAGCTGCACCAATTCAATAGAAATATAAACACTAAATTAAGAATTTCAAAACCAACAGAATTCCCTTGACTCAAAATCACTCCTAACATTACTTAGAGGTCGCTCCAGTTGCCGAACCGAAACCGACTCACGACGCCGAGCAACGAACCGAGCTTTTGGGGAAAAACTCGCGGATATGCGAAGCGAAGTTCTTGAAGTCGCATTGCTTAAAGAAAGACGAACAACAGGATCGTGCATGAGAAAAAAAGTTCTTTTAGGGTTCTTACAAGGAAGTAAAATGGAGCTCAAAGAGCAAGAACCCAACGCCATTTACGCAGACGACTCCTTTTGCAGGAAAACAGAAAAGGGCAGTCGAGATTAGGGCTCCACCAAACCGGGTTTGGAGGAAATCGTCGCAGTAGTTAGACTGTAAATAGGACTGAATTTGGTAAAGGCGGAAGGAGAAGCTTGGAGGATAAGGCGAGTGGCAGGCACTCCGTTGAAGTTTCAATGGTTAAACTCGGACATCTTAAGTGAATTATTTACCCAGTAATTGTAATAATTATGCTTTTAACCCATCATCTAATTAAGATTATTAATTCAATAATTCCATTTAGAATTTATTATTTTATTTGTTAAAGAAATTAAGTAAATTATATTAATTAACAGATAAAAATAATGACATGGCTGGAGTAAATCACTGATGTAAATGTGGACGTGTTATTAGCTGACACGTAGACATATTGCTTACGTGGCATAGTAGTTGTCCTTTTCCTTACAGAGTGGAAGATAAAATCCAAAGTCCCAGCACAGCCGACACGACGAGCTGCTCTCTCTCTCTCTCTCTCTCCTGTTAGAGACGACTTAACGGTGGTCTTGGATTCTACCGTCTACGTTCATCGGAGATTCAGCACACTCTGATCTCGCTGCCGTACATTGTCATTTTATTGATCTCCGTTTCTTTCTCAAATCTGATCTAGATCTCCTGCAACGAATTGTCTATTTTCGTATTCCTTAATTTTTAGGTGCGTTCTCTATTGCTCTCAGTTTCTGGGATTTACCTTTTGTTTTTGGTAGAACTAGTTAGGTTCCTCGGAAATTTAATGCATATTAAGTCCATTTGAATACTATTCCCATTGAATCATTTTTTTGTCGGTTTTTACTGTTTCTACATTGGTTCAAGGCACATCAAAGTAGGATCTGTGAATGGAAAATTCTACATCTTTCCATCACATTTGGTGCTTTTGATAATGATGTCTATTGGAGGTGCTGCTTGAATTGGTCAATGGTTATATAGTCTAGTTGATTTAGAACTCGATGTTTCTTTGTCTTAAACAAATATATCTCAACGTAGCATTTCTAATGCAGCCCCAAAGAAACTTTGTGGGGATGCGATGTTCTAACACTTGGACCTTTTGTCACGTAATGTTATTTTTTTAGTTGATGCAAAATCATGCTCAACTTCCACCATTTTTATTTTGTTGTACTTTGGTTTCTTGCTGAGATGAAAATTAACTAATCTAAAGTGATGAACTTAGTTGACCCGCAGTTGGGACAAACGTGGAAATGGATAAAAATTGGCTATTGGAGTTGGCTTATGATGAGTGGGTAGCAGTCCCCATTGCTGGTTCACGACCATCAGCACGCTACAAGGTTGTATTAATTTCTTTGGAAGAAAATAATGATTTAATTTTGAAAGCTATAGTTTTTGTTGGTTCCAACACTTATTTTGGCTTATTCTCTCTTTTTATTGTGAACTTAACAGTAATCATCTAACCTAGATTAATATTTTGATTGAATCTTAATAACTCCAATAGTGCTGTAGTCTGTTGTTTGAGGCCTTTATGCGAACGCTAATCCTCCCAAAAGTTTTTATTCCAAAATTGACAATGCATTTCTGATTTTCTGTAGCACACGGCAGCAGTGGCTGATGAGAAACTCTACATTGTAGGAGGCAGTCGTAATGGTCGGTACCTATCTGATGTCCAGGTAGTTGACAATCACGACCATATTTGTCAATTATCTTTTCTTTTTTGCACGTCCACACTATTGTATGTCGGAATGTTTATCATTAAGTTCTATTCTTTCAGGTCTTTGATCTTAGGAATTTTTCATGGTCCAATCTAAAACTGCAATCTGATCCCAAACCCCAAAATGTTGAAGATGGTAATTCAGAGGAAGTCCTTCCAGCTATCTCAGGTCATGCTATGGTTAGTGTTAACCTTTCAATTCCTTTCTGTACTCCTGATCGCATTCTCAATATTTTCTACTCAATTTACAAAACATCATTATTCTTCTTTTTTTGTAGATTAAGTGGGGACAAAAGCTTCTTCTCCTGGGTGGAAATACAAAGCGATCATCTGATCAAATTATAGGTTTGTTCTTTTGAGCCTTGACTTTGCTGAGAGGAGTTTTTATTGTTTTTCTTCAAGAACTTAATGTTATTCATCTCATCCCGTATCACATATCTGATGCAGTGCGGTTCATTGACCTTGAAACACATGTCTGTGGCATTATGGAAACCTTTGGAAAAGTTCCGGTATAAAATGAAATTGATTAAAGATTTTACCTATGCCTGTACTGTGTCTGTATACTCTCTGGACCAGTGTTTTTATTTCTCCTTTGAAACAAGTGACACATCAGATCATTATCATTTATTATGTCAGGTTGATCGTGCTGGGCACTCTGCTACACTTGTTGGTTCTAGAATTATAATTTTTGGTGGAGAAGACAGGAAAAGGAGATTATTTAATGATGTCCATATTCTTGATCTTGAAACCATGACTTGGGATGCATTAGATCTGGCGTAAGCATTGATCATAGTTTATTCAGAAGCTATCAAATTAAAATTAAGAGTTATGGATCACTTCTTTGTGTTTTGATAGCCAGACACCACCAGCTCCTAGGTTCGACCACACAGCTGCTGTGCACGCAGAAAATTACCTTTTAGTTTTCGGTGGTTGTTCTCATTCTGTCTTCTTCAATGATCTGCACATACTTGATTTGCAGGCAGTAAGTACTTGCATTTTCAATGCATCTTTTCTTAGAGTGCGGGTATATTAAAAAAGTTAGGTTTTTTTAGTCACTTTCAGATAGGATTACTTTTTCATGATTATAATTTTTCAGTTACAGCCAAAGTTAGTCAAGTGATATATGGTCTCGTACAAGCATAAAATCTATTAACGATGAATATTTTCACTCCACGATTCCCAACCCTGCCAAACATGGATATCTCCGGTTTGAGAATATTGCCTGATAGGTGATATAAGGTTTCAGCTATATAGAACTTACTTGGATGCCATCATCCTCCAGTTTGGTTTCATTCGTTTTAGCTCAATCTTTCCATTTTTGTTGACATGCACGAGATTTCATGTGATGCAGTTCAACAAATTGCAAAATGTCAAATGCAGATAATTTTTTTTCACTTAATCTCTTTCATGATGAATATATTTCAGCTTAAATACTACCATGATGTTACCATGTAACACCCAAAGCTAAAGAGATTACAACACATCGAATGCAATGTTGCATGAAATGCATTTGTGAACAATTCATAGATTTAAGCAACTTCAAGAATCGACAAACTACTGTAATGATAATACAGTGGAAAAAGAAAATCTGACTCTTGAACTAACTTAACACTATCATTACATTTTTCCGTGCTACCATAATACATCTTGATTCTTGAAAAAGGATATACTAGGAGGTGCATTACTGTTATTTTTCTAATTTTTATTAAATTTAATTGCTGAGATTAAAGTTGTCAATCTTAGTAATAGTTGGACCAATAAAAAAATTTAGGGATAGATAGCAAATGTTTGACAAATGTCATCGTTGTCAGTGATGTTTGGCCATCAAATTACTGAAAGTGAGGCTATACTTTTTACTCTTGGCACCACTTATTTACTCATTTTCACAAGATGTTGTCATACTTTTGCTTGTTATCATGACAATCCAGGGAAGTAAAAATTTCTATTACCGCTACTAGTTCAAAAGAAAAGCATATGCAAACAAAAAATGATGTGGTAGCTTCGATTTTGATTCATTTCCTTATTTTGCATTTATTCTTAGTATGTAACATATTTCTATGTTGCAGATGGAATGGTCACAGCCACAGACAAATGATTCAGTGACTCCTCGGGCAGGTCATACTGGTGTAACCATTGATGAAAACTGGTATATTGTTGGTGGTGGAGATAACAGAAATGGTACTAAAATTAGAGCCTTCTCATGGTGAATATTTTGTTATTGACACATTTCATGGACATTTATATTAATTTGTAGGTTGTTCTGTCACCATTGTGCTAAATATGTCTAAGTTAGTGTGGTCAGCACTGACAAGAGTAAATCAAAGAGATTTCCTGGCTAGTGAGGTGACTACTTTTTGCTTTGAGAATTTGTACGACTTCATTTCCCTTTTCTAATTATGGCTTAGCTATTTGTAATTTTGAATAGCATATCTTTTTGAGCGTTATGAACTGTGATTTCTGATGCTATGTTTGGATAATTGAGCTCCAGATGTAATTATATTATAAGGTATTAATCACCAAAATAAAATGACAATGGGTACATTTTGCAAAATAGGGACTCAGTGTTTGCTCGGCTACAATTGATGGAGAGAGATATTTAACTGCTTTTGGTGGATACAATGGGAAATATAGCAATGAGGTGAGACATATATTTTAGTCTTTTTCAAAAAAAAATTGGGTACTGGTTGGTGTTATAGTTACTTGAGAAGGTGATGGTGAATAATATACTAATGACTTTAGCAAGTTATGTTATGTAAGAAGACGAGTTAGATAAATTTAATTCTGATGGTTTGCAGACTATGAACTGCAATGTGCAATGAGAACGAGAAATAACTTGTATAGATAGCTGGTAAGAATGGTTTTACAGTACTCGTGAAGAATAAACCATAATAAATGCAAATGGGATAAACTTCATCGTCCTGTTGAAACAACTATATGTAGCTGGATTGTACTACTATTCTTAGATCCATAGTAGTATGCTGCAGTGACTTCAGTATCTTAAGAAAACCCAACCGAGGTGGCATGTTTGATTAAAATTTCAAACACCAGATTTTTATTACTCCGTTACCATCTTCAGCACCATAAGCACCATCTTTATTACCCCAAGACATCTTCTTCCTTTTCTTTCATGTACTGTGTTTGATATTTGTGAATTGTTAATTTGCCTGCGGAGCATATGAAAACATGCAAGGTTTCTGCTGCCTAAACGCTGTGATCAAATTAATTTATTTTCAGCTTTGTTTCTAAAGTGCTTTCTGATTCTCTTATTTTCCATTTCTCTGTGCTTATTATGTAATAGATTTTTGTCATGAGACTTAAACCGAGAGATTCATCACGACCCAAGATTTTTCTGTCACCAGCTGCAGCTGCTGCGGCAGCTTCTGTTACTGCCGCTTATGCATTAGCCAAGACTGAAAAATTGGATGTGACAGCAATAGAAGGCTCAAACTGTATCGGAATGCAAAATAATGTTTCTCTATTAGATCAAAGAGTTAGTATTAATGCTGAGGAGGAAGCTAAAGCCAAATTACAACTATCACTTACACAAGTCAGATCGGAAAATTCTAGGCTTCAAGAAGAGATTGATGAAGTTAACAATACTCATGCCGAGCTATCTAAAGTATGCTTTGTAGTAAAGTTGGTTTAAAATTCATAATGAATTTGTTCAATTCTGCCGTTATTTATCTTTCAATCTTTCAGGAACTTCAATCTGTTCAAGGTCAGCTAGTAGCTGAGAGATCAAGATGCTTTAAATTAGAGGTTTCTTCTCCTATAATTCTATTGCAGATCCCACCAAGTTCTGTAGTTTCTCAGAATTCTTGTTGTAATTTTCAGGCGCAGATAGTAGAACTACAGAAAATGCTTGAATCAATGCCGTCGATAGAGAACCAAGTCCAAATACTCAGAAGACAAAAATCAGCTATGGAGCGAGATATGGAGCTTGCTTCGTCCGCTCAGAGACAAGGCTCTGGCAGTGTGTGGCGGTGGGTTGGCGGCGGCACCTGAACTGCTTAGATTTTTTCCCATTTTGAAATTGCTTAAATTCTTTTCGCTTCGACAGATGTTAAGAGAGATACATCAAGCTTGGGGTTATTTACTATCGTTGTACTTGACAAACCTTTGACATTCATTAACATGTTTGATTCGCTCAACATTTCAAATCTAGAGGAGCTTCCCGGATTATGATTTGTTCATCATTCCATGAGAAAATGCAGTGGAATAAGTTGTGAGAATATGCTATTGATTTGCCACGGTTCTTTCCGCGGTGCTTTACTCTTTAACCAAAATTTTAGATCATCCGCCGAGGATTAGGACATTTATGAGCAGAAGAAACCACTGTAAAGAAAGTACATTTAGTTCAATCCCATGAACAACCTGTACTTTTCAAGCATAAATTTCTGTCTGCAATACAAAATACAAAATAAAATCGGATATAGACTTCCTGTCAATACTCATGAGTCTGGATGTGGACACACGAGACATACACACACACACTTTATTCGGATAACTTAACCATGTAATTTCCAATTCCAAAAATTTGCCTACCTGTGACAAATGCAGGCACAACCCACTTTGAAACCCAAAGAAAGAATCAGGACCCAAAATAGGACGAAGAACAGGAAGCATGGAGACACCAAGGATTCCGGCTTCAACAAGAGCACTCCAGCTAATGGAAACAGCATGGCAGAACTAATATCCCGCGAAGGAAGAATCTTCTTACAGAAAAATGAGCCCATCCGGCGACTCCTTATTTGACTCATGCCAGCTGTCCTATGAACTGCACTCGAAGGTTGAACCAATGAGCGGATCTGAAGAGCCGCTTCTTTTGAAGGGATCTCTGAAGCAAATGCAGGAGGAGCAGGCAGGCTGCCTAAAATGTCACTAGCTGATTGAATGAAAGAAAATTTGGTGTCTGACAGGCAAACTGTCGATCGATCAAAGCAAAAATTAGCGGAAGATGAAAGAACATGCATGAAAATATAAACTCTGATGATTTATATGTTTGAAGTGAAGAATCAATTCTACCTGTTTTTGTTGGTGAGATCTCCAACTTTTTCTTTGAAGATGATGCATCAGAATCTTTGCCATCACCAGCATCAGAAAGCTGTTTGCTGACAATGGATGTATGATCAACATCTCCATTCACAAACTGTTGAAAGTTTTTTCAAGTAAAATGACAAGCTGTACTTTCATTGAATCACTAAATAGAACATTTTGTAATAAAAAAAAAAAAAGCAAATCTCACATTGTCAGCTAGAGATGCTTGATCTGAAACTTGTTCTTCACTGCCGATAATTTCAGAAGGATCGAAAGACATGAATGAGTTGTTGCCATCTGCATCCAAGAATGTGAGATAATCGTCAAGAAAATCAAAACCAGTAGAATCGTCTTTCATTTGGTTCGAAAGATCATCAGTCTCGAGGAATAATCCATCGTCGAATGACATATTATTAGGAACATTCAAGTCTGGTTCATTGACTAAATAGTTAACGTCCTTTGTATTCAAGTTGTCATTTGATTCAGCATTGCTATTGTCTCCCACCAATATCGCATTTGATTGCAAATCCCCTGTATGCATCTCAGCAATGAGGTCATCCCATAGCTTAGAAGTTTCACCCATGTCTAAGATAAGCTTCCGATTATCATCTTCAACAAAATCATTTAACTGGTTAATGTCAATGCTTGTTTCTCCATGGTAGAAGCTTGAGAGAACCTGTGCATTTTCTGATGAAACTCCTTCATCGTTCTGAGACATTGAGAAAGCATGATATAAGACATATCTACTCCAAATTAGATTAAAACAAAGTCTATATCATCACCTCAAGATTCATGTCAATAATCAGATACAAAATGGGACAAATAATATAATGGAAATTAAAAAAAAAATGAAGGTAAATGGCAATCAACAGGTTTCTGATGAAAAATATAAAGCTCTAACTATTTCAGACTTCAGACTAAGTGATTATGAAGAAGATAGAACAGACCTGTTTAAAGTCGTCTACTTCGCCATACACATCTTCATGGGCAAGCTCCTCGTTCGTCACTGCCTCTTGTCCAGGAACTGAAAACAGCTCTTCATCATCTTCCCATTCCTCCTCCACAAATGGTGCTCCATATTTTTCTCCATTTTTTGGTCCAGGACCACTCTTCTGAAATATCCTACAAAGAACAAACGAATCCTCCCCCACCCAGAAGCATAACCCATCAATTCTAATCAACCAATTTCAACAAAGAAAGCGCAGAAAGATTTTACAGTTATCAAACAACTCTCACCGGAAATATCCCTTTCTTCTCCGATTCCTCGTCGACCAGACGATACTCATGCATCACCCAATTGGTACGAGTCCCTCGAGGAGCTCGACCACTATGATAAACGAGAGTCTTTTTCATCCCAGCCGTCCGCAAACTGTGCCGCACCTCCCGATCCTTTCCTGTGGTCTTCCAGTAGCCTTTCTCGGTAACTCGGTTCGTCCTCGAACTATTTCCATACTTCTTATCTAACGCGCCGAAAAAGTACCATTCCCGGTCTTTAGTTTTCAGCTTCGACTGATCTGGAAAAACCCAAGAATCAAAGAACAAAATTGAACTCATAAGATTAAAAAGAAACTAAATTCCGAGAAACGGAGAGGACGGAGCTAGACCTGGGAGATCCCAAGGCTCATATTTGTAGATATTGACGACGGAAATGGGTTCGAAGCTGAAAATCTTGCCAGAGACCTTGCGTTTGAGATAGAAGCAAACGAGTTCTTCATCGGTAGGGTGGAATCTGAATCCGGGAGTTAGTGAACGTTCAGAAAGGAGGCCCATCGAAGAGACAAATGACAGAAATTCATTGAACCATGGTTTCAGATGAAGAAATCACAAAACAAGCAGAAAAGAAGGCAAGCATCAACATTCGACGATCAAATAAGCCATGGCGATTCCTAAAACTGGCAACGAATCCTGGATTTGAATATTCGTATTTCGCCGTCATCAAAATGTGCCCTTTCCATTTGCTTGTTCTTCAAGTTAAGCGAAGCCCCAGTCAAAAGCTGCATTTTGCGACTCTCCGCAGGAGGAATTCCAGCTAAGATAACTCGTGTCATCAGGATACAGAACTTTTGGGGCCCACTCACCATATCATTGTACTCAATTAATGAAAACTCTCGATAATATACGCGTGTTGTTTTAAATTTTCATACGAAAAGGAGCCAACAGAGTATGAAAAATCCTTAATTCGAAATAAAAGTAATTATTTCTAATCAAGTTTTAAATTTGAAATTTTGACAAGGAAATATTGATTATTCAAATTCATTTCCGCAGTTGCAGTAAAGAAGGTTATGATTTTTAGAATAGATGGGAGGGAGGAAGAGCGATCGACAAGTGTGCTGTTTGAGGAGAAGACAAGTTATTAAAAGCCAAAAATCCATGCATATTACAGGTGCCTGCAAATGTGGTAGCCGCTCTCTGGAACAAGACGTTTTGTCCGAATTTTCCAGACCTGCTCCTCCTCCATTTCCAAATCTCAGCCTCTTTTTTCTTTTGTTTGGTGGGTTGATTGGAGCTGGTCTCTGGGAAAAGAGGAAGAAAAGGGAGAGGAGAAAGTAGCCATTTTTTGATTCTTGGAAGAGTGGGGAAAGATGGGTTCTTCTTTGAAAGTTGGTTGTAATAGTTATGATTACTCCTTTAAAATATTGCTGATCGGTGATTCTGGTGTTGGCAAGAGCAGTATTCTTCTCAGTTTTATTTCCAGCTCTGTTCGAGATCTCTCTCCCACCATTGGTACTCTCTCTCTCTCTCTCTCTCTCTCTCTCTCTCTCTCTCTCTCTCTC
>CM039531.1:21534640-21547174 GCA_022433055.1 Begonia peltatifolia | reverse complement strand
CTCTCTCTCTCTCTCTCTCTCTCTCTCTCTCTCTCTCTCTCTCTCTCGAACATTAACCTGCCCCTTTGTGATCCTCTGCTGCTATAGTTTGTGAGAAGTTGAATCTCTGTTCTTAATGGGTAATCTTAGCAGATGTTTTATCTTTTATTTTTGTTGTTCCCACCTTTGATCTGAAAAGGGGCAGGAATAGAGGTGCCTTTTCTCGTTCAGTTCTTCAGCTCATTTGTTTGGTTTTCTCAATGACCAAACGACTATCTCAGTTTCGGAGTTTCCAAAGTCAGTTTCTAGATTTATCGTTCAGTGCTGTTACGAGTCAAACGACCTAAACGAAGCAGCAGATTTAAGCAGTAATTGGATTTTAATTCTATCATTAGCTTTGGGATGGAGTTATTAGCCCTCTTAATTAAGCTTTGATGGAAAATTGAGATCAATTAATGCATGGTAGTAGACAGTATTTTAGTACCTTTTTGAGCGACGATTTCTTGGAATTCAGGTGTAGATTTCAAAATGAAGCTGCTTACAATCAGTGGGAAAAGATTGAAGCTGACCATTTGGGACACAGGTAAGTGGCAAATCCCATCTTTGATTTGATCTTCCCTCCGTTTATGTTTCCTGATCAGAGTTCTTGGTTTCATTGCTTACACTTGCAGCTGGGCAAGAGAGGTTTGGTCCATTAACAAGCTCATATTACAGAGGAGCACATGGAATTGTTCTTGGTATGTCGTTAATTTGAACTCTGGCATCGTCTTTTTGACACAGTTTTTGTAGCTAAACGAACAAAACTATTACAGGACTCGTTGAGATTTATGTAATAAAGAATCATAGGGCTGATCGGAATGTTAATTTTGTGTAGTATACGATGTTACCCGGCGAGAAACATTTACAAATCTGTCAGAAATATGGACAAAGGAAGTAGAACAATATTCAACGCATAAAGATTGTGTGAGAATGTTGGTGGGAAACAAGGTTGACAAGGTAAGTTATATCATCACACTCTCGTTCTCAGAACCCTTTATTGGTATGATATTGTCAATGCTGTCTGTGTTAGGATAGCGAGAGAGTCGTGAGTCGAGAAGAAGGAATGGCTCTTGCAAACAAGCATAAATGCTTATTCATCGAGTGCAGCGCGAAAACGAGCGAGAACGTCAAGCGATGCTTCAGAGATCTAATATTGAAGGTAACTCCTTTATTCCTGCTTCCTCTTTATTGGTCGAATCTCCGTGACCCAATTCTACTCCATCTCCGCTGTAATCTAAGTCGTGGTTATTGGACTGGTGCAGATGTTGGATGTGCCGAGGCTGGTGGAAAATGGATCGGTGACGGTGAAGAAAGAAAATCTTAAAAAGCAAGTTCATCAAACATCACAGGGCCAGGGCTGCTGCGGTTGACTATGATTCTGCCCTCTCCAGGACTTCATTTGCAGCAGCTGCAATGCTACAACTACTTGCACAAATCATACTCCGACCAAGTGTTTTGGAAAGTTCAGTCGTGCAACGTCAAGTTTTGTCTCCTTTTTTGTGTAGATATTTGTATATTTTGTTACATCTTTTCTCCTCTGTTTTTTGTGTTTGTTTATTATATGAAATTCATTACAATTGTAGGTGGTTTAGAGATCAGGTTTCCCAATTATGATCCTGTTTTTTTTTTGCTTGGAATATTTGGTTATGTACTTTACAGAATGACGTCACATTTTTTTCATAATATATGTTGTTCTTAATTTTAACCATTGGCTAAAATAATAAATAATGATCAAGGATTTCTTTGTTGTTAGAAGAACTGTAAACACTTGGAAGATTAGACTTAAATTAAAGTATTAAAAAAATGAACTTTTTGTTTTCTCAGTAATGGCAATCCACCAAAGCTGGAGAAGCAAAGACATGAGGAGATTCTTGTTTTTGCTGTTGCCTTTTTTGTTGTTTGGAGTCGATCAAGCTTGCCAACTTGGACTTTCTTCGTTCGTGATAGTCTTTTGGTAATGCAGGAAGATTTAGATCCAAGTCCAACGAGATCCCACTTCTTTTTCTCTTGTTTTGTTGTTCACGTTTCACATCCGCCATTAACGGATTTAATGATAACGCTGTCGTAGTCGCCATTAATGGAGCTCTGTGTCTCCTCATATGTCCTCCCAAAGCCTGCCCAGAACTAAATTCAGCACCGCAGATTGAACACTCGTGAATTTTGTTTGATTTATTGTTTCCACTCTGAATCCTTGGATTTAACGGGAGAGAAAGTGGGTGGGAATAGCTGTTCTTGATTTCTGCTTCTTCTTCTTTGTCATCTTCTTCGAATGACAATCGAATTTCCCTTTTTGCAGCTTCAATGGCGGAAATCGCTCTTGGCTTCTTGTGGCTCGCTCTGTGACCTCCAAGAGCTTGAAATGAAGGAAAAGTTCGTCCACATGTCTTGCACTCGTAATCATAAGACCTCCCAATCTTTCCCGCTGCAGTAAAACTGACAGGAAAAGTAGCCGGAGACGGACAATATTTGTGGATATCGGGTGATTTAGAAACAGGAGCTGCACTTTCATGAAATTGGACCCCTTGAGCGAGGAGAATGAGGCAGTTTGCCATGTCTTCTTCTTCATCCTCGTCCGTACTGGTCTGAAATTGATCAAGTGAAAAAGAGGAAGAAAAAACATTTGACCCGCCATGGCGGTGATCTTCGAGAAATGCTTCTTCGGATCGGGTGGGGGAGATTTCAAACGGGAGTGGAGATTGAAGTCTCTGACGCTTCGTTCTCTTCCCTTTCATAACGTAGCCAACTTCCTCGCCTTTTGACGCCATGGCTACCTCCCGAGCTTGAGCTGCTTCCATGGTTGCTCCTCCCCAAGACACCATCTTGATCACAGAGAGAGAGAGAGAGAGAGAGAGAGAGAGAGAGAGAGTGAAGAAGCGTGGGAGAGAATTGAGAGTTATATACGCAGAGGAGAGGGAGAGAGAGAGAGAGAGAGAGAGAGAGAGAGAGAGAGAGAGAATGGAGTCAAAAAGACGAACAAAAAAGAGAAGTAAAGAGTGATTGAGAGTCCGACAATCCTTCTTGTTGGATGCTCACAAAAATTTAGAGATTACCCAAAATTAGAGAGACGATGCAGAAAAACACTCTCTTTCTCACACTTTGCCACGTCACTTTTCTAAACTCCTAATTATCCGCCATCTTCTCTCTGGTTCTCAACTCTTCTTCTTCTTCAACCTCAGGAATCCACCCTTTTCCTCAGTTCTAATCATCAAAATTCAACCTTTCTTCATTTGTTTTAAAGACCAAATGGGCGAAAACTTTAGAATTAGAACACAACGAACAAACATACGTTATCTTGTGATGATGAGTTGGGAAACTTTAAGATGGTGCATATGAGCAAACAGTATGCATAAAGTTGCTCTTACAACACGTCTATTGCATACTATTTTTATACTATTTGTAGAGAGAGAGAGAGAGAGATGGCTGTGTTACTGTTGAGAGAAGAGAGAGAAAGGTTGAGAGAGACTGTGTTTGTGTTGTCTAGAGGCAGGCAAGAACCCATTACTTTGCCTCGACGATTGAGAGGATGATTGCAGTGCAAGGCTGGATGCAGCGGAAGAACCACGGAATCTACGGTTCACCCCTCCTTTTATTTTCTCACTCTAATTTAACTTGTTTTTTTTTATTTTCCAAAACTATTTCTACATTTTCAGTTCCCAAAAAATATATATTTGAAAAATGATAATTAATTAATGTGTTATATTTGTTGATAATAATAAATTTCTTTTATTTCAACGTGTACATGAAAAGTATACAAGTTAGTGGGATACTACTTGGAAGTTTAGTTGATTGTTCCATTTCTCACCATCTTTTTTAATTATATATTGTGATTACTTTGGAATTGATCTTCAACTTGTGACAGAAAATTATAATTCTAATATAACGTGTTTTGAGATAAAATTAACTCAAAACTCAACATTCCCTATCAATATCTATGCATAGTCCAATTGAAATTCATCCATTAGCTTGCCTTGGAATGAAGTTATGAGTTGTTGTTGATGTTCTAATCAAGGTCGGATTAATTTACTCATTCACGAATTCGAACAGCTGACCAATGTTTTATCCTTATACCTACGAGCCAGTAGTACTTAAAATAATCACGCACAATCTTGGCTGCGTCAACAAAATAATTATTACTTAACAAAGATTAAACAAGATCAATCTACAATTCTCTCTCTAACTATTTTCATGATTCCATAAAATTAAATAGAAGGAAACTAAAATAGAGAGATATGAATGCCGTAAAACAGAAGATGCACGCACATACAAGGAAGAAGTAGGGCTGGCAGCTAGTCAACGGGTTTATGCGAACCACGTAAGGCCAGGGAGCCAAGAGAAGAAAAGAAGTAGAGTTTTTAGGCAAGCAAAGCAATCTGTATGAGTTGTGGCTACATCTCTTGCCATGGTTTTAGAGGAATGAATATAGTGGAGCCATGAGGAGGTGCTCTCAATATAATATCATCTGCTTTTGGTCGGAACTTGCATAAATTTATCTTTGAAATTAATTCAAAATGCGTTATATTAGATAAGTAGGAGATGAGAGCTTTACTAATAAATCATTCACTTTCATAATTAACAGAATCATATTTGATTTCACGTGACAAGCTGCCACAAATATTATGTATATATATTTTGCCGAATGAGTTGAATGAAAATCCCTTCATATCTCTCCTCAAGTCACGGGGGAGACTGGTGGCCGGCCATTTTAACAGCTCCTCTGAAGTGATGTAGAAGTATCAAAGGAGACTGGTGGCCGGTGATCGGTAGGGTTATAATAGTATCTATTTAACAAGTGTTTGGAGGCGGATGCACCTGAGTCTTTAAGAATCATATAAATTCCTTGACCATGATCTATTGCCTTGCACATTTATATTCTTTGCCATCAAAAAGAATAAAAGGGTTGCGTTTTGTCTTCTTATGCACAAATTCAAACATGCAAACTCCAAATAACATTAAAAAGTCACCTGATTCTACTGCATTATGATATTCCTTTTCTTCGGTTTCCAAATGAATAGAGTCTCCTTCCAAGTTGGGTAATAGTTTTAACGTAAATTATTTTCATATTTAATTTATTGACAAATATAGTCTCCAAATCTATTTGTTTTTAAATCTAGTAGCTTAGTTGGAATTTATTTATAAATAAATTTCCCATTATTTTAAAAAGAAAAAGAAAAATCAATAATAAATCTTTGTTTTTTTGGATATTTCTTAGCATGTAATAATGTGAAAAAAAAAGAAAGTAAAGTAATAGAGAAAGTGATTAGGATGTGTCCTGCATGATGGGGGTGTGCCTATCGGAGGAGCCTTTCTTCCTACCTCCCAAACAATAATACAAGTAAATATTAGCGAATTTAAATTATGTTTTTTTTTTTTTATTAAAAACATAATATAAATTCGAATTCATACTAACGCATTGGCAGAATGATTCTTGACCTGTGACTCCAGTTTGTCACGCTGCTTTTGCATTAAATATTTTATTTAATTGATAATCTTATTTTACATGCTTTGCAGGCAGCACGGAATATAAATTCAAAGATGAATTTAATTATTTAAGTTTGCCAAGAAAACACCGAATTATTCGCTAATATTTACTTGTATTATTGAAATGTCTAACCAAAAGTCAATACACAGATATAAATCTTAATAATAATAGAAAATGAAATCTCAAATCTTATTTATGGTCGGGTCCTACCAGAAAAATAAAAAACAATGATGACTTGAGAGGGGGTGAGAATATATTTGCATGTGAGATGTGTTTTAGGGGTAGGGTTAGGGTTAGGGTTAGGGTTCACCACAAATTCATAATTATGGAATTTTGCTCCTTAAGATATATATATATATATATATATATTTTTTATTCCCCACTCAAACTTATCTATAATATGTAAATTCTTGAACTCTAATCCCAAGTCAAAGCTATGGAAGGAAAGAATGTACGAGATGTTTAAATAATTTGGAAGTATTAATATCAATAATCCAAAGCAAAATTAGGCTTTTCTTCTGAATAGGAAAAGTCAGGAGAGAGGCAGCCTCATTACTCACGAAAAGCACTTAATTCTTGAAAATTCAAACTCACTTTCTCCATATTCAAGACGGAGAAAAAGGGAGCTAGTTTTCAAAATTCAAAAAAAAGGAATGCATAAAATCTTTCTTTATATAAATCAAATCAAATCAAATCAAATCAAATGCTTAAACACGGGACAAGAACATGTTTATTAGTGCTTTCAATTAGGGTAACAATAATTATGTAAATCTGAAGCTAAATCAATAACCATAGTACAAGAAGAATTACTGTGACGTGAGAATCAAGAATTAATCGGAAAATATAAACAGATAATGTTAAATTTGATGGAGAAAAAGGGGGAGATGAATCGGAGTGAGGAAGAGAAAGGCGAAACCAACGTGGAAAAGAAACTTTTTGATCTTCAATCTCAAAAATATGCAATAAGTTTAAAAAGAAAAGAAAAGAAAAAAGGTGGGCATGGCCTGGGCCTGGAGCTTCTTTATTCTCGCGGCAAAGAATCTTAATCCCCAGACAAAACCAACGAAACTGAGCTTCACCAATCCGGATAAGCTCTCTCTCTCTCTCTCTCTCTCTCTCTCTCTCTCCTGATTTTAAAGCATGGTTGGAGGAATGTGAGTGACCGAGAATTTTAGAAGCAACCATCAGAGGAGGAAGAAGACAGGAAATCTCTTTCTCTCCCCTCCACCTCCTTCCATGGCGTCCTTCTCCGCTCTCCTTTCTCTTCTTTCTTCTTTCCAAGTAAACTAACTCACCATAACTATATTGTTTCCGAAACCATTATTCAATTCGCAATCTTTCTTTTCTGACAAACAACCATCGTTTTATATTCACAATTTCGACGTCGGAGAATCACTTCTGCTAGCCAATGTCGTTGCTTCTTCCCAACATGATTCCTACTGACTGGATTTTCTTACTATTTCTCTTGACCTGTCTGCGTTCTTCAGCCATGGCTGCCCTCAATCTCACCATTCCTCATCAACACCCTCACCCAGATTTGGTTGCTATGCAAGTTCGAAGGTAACAACTTTTCTATATTCTATCTTCGTTTGGTTCCTTGCATCAATGGAATCGGTTTTCCTAAACTAAAACCAGAGATTTCAGCTGTTTTTCCAACCTCTGGCTTTGAATTACTTGTTTCAATTTTCTTGCAGAGCAATCAATGAATCTGTATGGGGAAGACAAACACTTTCACTTCAAGAAAAAGATCAAACTTACCAGTGTCTCACCGGAAACCCAATCGACGATTGCTGGCGATGCGACTCCAACTGGGAGACGAATCGGCAAAGGCTCGCCGACTGCGGAATCGGATTCGGAAGAGACGCCATGGGGGGCAAGGGCGGCCAATTCTACATCGTAACGGACTCCTCCGATAAGGACCCGGCCAACCCCACCCCCGGTACTCTCCGGCACGCCGTGATCCAAGTGGAACCCCTCTGGATTATCTTCTCCAGAGACATGACTATAAAACTCAAACACGAACTCATCGTAAGCAGTTTCAAAACCATCGATGGCCGGGGAGCGAAAGTCCAGATAACCGGCGGCGGCTGCATTACTCTTCAGTTTATCTCGAACGTAATAATCCACAGCGTCTTCATCCACCATTGCGTACCCACCGGGAATTCAAACATTCGATCGAGTCCAACACACGTCGGTCACCGTGGCAGATCGGATGGCGACGGAATCTCAATCTACAGCTCGAGAAATATCTGGATCGATCATTGCTCCCTCTCGTACTGTACGGACGGACTTATAGACGCTATAATGGGGTCGACCGGAATCACCATCTCGAACAGCTATTTCTCACACCATAACGAGGTGATGCTTCTGGGGCACGACGATAGGCATGTACCAGACTCCGGTATGCAGGTGACCATCGCCTTCAACCACTTCGGCGAGGCGCTGGTGCAGCGTATGCCCAGGTGTAGACGCGGGTACATACACGTGGTCAACAATGATTTCACGGCGTGGGAGATGTACGCCATAGGAGGTAGTGCCAGTCCCACCATTAATAGCCAAGGGAATCGGTACACCGCTCCGCTCGACCCTTACGCGAAGGAGGTGATATCGCTTTTAACTTTTTTTCGCTTTTGACTTTTGAAGGTGAAACTGCCGCGGCGCGTGTGACGAACGCGCCACCGCCGACTGTAATTTTGATAGGAGATGAATTTTGGGGTTCCAGGTGACTAAGCGGGTGGAGACAGACGAGAGAGAGTGGAGCGACTGGAACTGGAGGACGGAGGGGGACATAATGGTGAACGGAGCGTTCTTCGTGCCATCAGGACAAGGCCTGAGCCCTCAGTTCACCAAAGCCTCAAGCGTGGAGCCCAAGTCCGTCGCTCTAATCGACCAACTCACCCTCTACTCCGGTGTGCTTGGAAACCCAGGGTAGTTTGCTCCACCCAGTACTGTATTTATATTCAGGCCAGAATGAATTATTCATTTCACAGACAAATTTGAGTTGTTTGGATGGGCAGGGACGGTGGTCAAAGCATAATATATCCAGGGTTCGACAGCACCACCAGTAGTAGCGGCTCAACCACTCCAAATCCGGGATCGAAGGGCGGAGAAGACGACTATTTTGGAATGATATTCGGAGATCGTTTTTCAAGCAGCTCCTCACCTCTCCGACCATTTCTTAGCTTATTAGTTCTTCCAAGTATATGGGTTAATATTTATCTGGGTTTTTACACAAGTAGATGTGTAATTCATTGAGTCTTTAAAGAAATAGCGAGTAGGATTAGGATATAATGTCAACATATAGAAACAATAATCAAATTCATATTCACACAAACACACATTGATAAGTGTCCACTCTTCAATTCGACATCTTTCTCCTCAAACGCAACCCAAAAAAAAAAGTATCAAAGATCAAACTACGTTATCTTGACAAATTACTACAAATACAAAATCATGCCATGACAAGCGGACTAGAAATCCTATTTCTCTTCATCCTTTATTCGCTTCGACCTGGACAGTACAGGTCTCGGGCTTAGGCGTCCTGGTCTCGGGGTCGTCACGGAACCTCTTGTAGATATCGCTTTTGTAAAACTTGATGGTCCTAAGCACCAAAATGAAAGAAAAAAGGGTTCCAAGCAAAGTAACACTAGTGATTATAATGAAGGACAATTTAAAGCATTCAACTCCTACACAGCTCAGCTCTTTCCCCCTTTCCCTTTTGACCCCCAGAGCAGTCAATTGCCTTTCTCCTTCTTTATCGTATAAATGGCCCGTCACCCTTACGTTCAGGATGTATAGCCCTATTGGGCTTGCCACCGATCCGAAATTGTACAGCGTGGAGTAGTATTTCAGCCCGAAAAGTTCTGAGATTATTGAGAAAATTATCGGCCATTGAGCTCCGTAGCAGAATCCTATGATGATGGAGGCTACGTAGAGTCCTCCGTAAGGGTTGAAGGCGATCAGAAGGTGGCCCACGCATGATAATAGAAGGATTAAGGTCAGCACTAATGGCCGTGGGATTTTGAATTTTGTCAGGAAATACTCGGACCCGAAACCTGATGCGACTCGCCCGAGATAATTCCAGATGCTCACCAGAGAGACGAAGGTGCTTATGCTTCGTTTCGGGTATTTTAGAGAAGCTCCGATCTGACCCAGGTTGTCGATGGCGGTTAATGTTCCTCCCACTCCACACGCCGTCGAGAGGAAGAGAATCAACATGTCGAGGCTGAAGAGAGCTTGCAGAATCGTGAAGTCTTCGCCTCTTTCCGGGGGATTGAATGCAGTTTTCCAGCATGAAATCTGGCTTGGATTTGTTTCAGATTTTGGTGTTGGGGAAGAAAGCGCCTGTTTGGACTCCGTTGAAGTCGGAATCTTGTCTGTTATTATATTCAGAGAAGTGTAATTTTGATTCAGCTTCCGGTTCCATAGCTTTAAATCTTCAAGGATTACAACAGAAAGCGGGAGAAAGAGTAGAAGGAACACCATGGAAGCACTTCCACTATACTCCACGTGAGAAAACTGAAATTTCTGTTCTAAAATAATCATCAACATGAGAAACCCTGCAAGTCCGAGAGAAATAAAAAGAAATCTATAGAAAATCTTGAGCTCATTTTCCTGATGATCCACCTTCATAACCCGAATGGTTCGAAGAAAAATCAAGGA
This sequence comes from Begonia peltatifolia, assembly GCA_022433055.1. Classification (NCBI taxonomy): domain Eukaryota; kingdom Viridiplantae; phylum Streptophyta; class Magnoliopsida; order Cucurbitales; family Begoniaceae; genus Begonia; species Begonia peltatifolia. The sequence goes on along the minus strand of CM039531.1, from coordinate 21,537,015 downwards.
AACAAGAGAAGGAAGCCAAGCAATGAGAAGAATCAATGACTTGGAATCATCGCCGTAGAAAGCGTGGTAGAGCTGCGTCAGAATAGCTCCGCTCAGACCAACATAGCCTTTGAGGATTCCGATGACAGTTCCTCGTCTCTCCGGGAAGTTTATGACGGCGGTGACTAGAGCGCCGGTGTTGGCAAACGCAGTGGAGTTAGCGCCCAAACAGATGTACAAACCCACCAACCAAACCGGAGGTTTAGGGACTTTTTCAGTGACAGAAAGCCAGATCATGAAATAGCCAAAAAAATTTATAGCAGAGCCCATGGAGAGGACAACCCACGGCGGGGTAACCTCGTTGATCAGTCCGGAGAGCACTCCGACGTTTGTACCCAAGTCCTTGAAGAAGCTGATTAAGTTGAGCGTAGTTTGGTCGTAGCCGAGGACTTGTTTGACGGCGCCGGAGTAGAGGCCGAACATGTAAGGCGTCCCGGCCATTGACATGATGAGGAAGCTGGCGAACACAAAGAACCATGGCCCTGTGAGGACATGGAAGAAGAAGCTGCTCTTCGTTTTCATCACCTTCCATTTTCCAGAATGCCCGGTGGTTTCTCTCCGGTCAATCTCCATTGCCATCCTTCTCAATCTGCAGATGCTTCACAGAAACGAAGACTTAATATAAATAAAAACTACAGGATGACAAGTCATACCACGACTTGTACAATAAAAACAATACGATAATATAGAATCATACTACACATTGTGAATTGTGTTTTTATGTAGAACACTACAATGTTAATTAGAGTTTGGAGGATTACAGTGTCGCGCTGCAGAAGCATGATGAACTAGCAAGAGTGTTATTTTAGTGTAGGATTCAGCAAGGTGGGGTCTTATTTTATTGTTTGCGGGGCTTCGATCTTGACGTAGAAGACTTGGGTGCATGTTATGTCTGTTGACTTCAAAGATGCGAATCACGAAACCAAGTACTAATTATTTAGATTATGCTTTCAATACGTATAACAAGCTGCGCTTTTCAATAATTATTTAACAAAAATATATATTTTTTTACGGTCACCCTTTTGATGCCTTGAACAGGCATGAAAAGGGTTCCTGAAAAAGACAAAACATTGCTTAATTAAGCATTTTCTCTGGAATAGAGAGAGGTAAAATTTGAAAGAGGACAACGAAATCTAGGAGAGAATTGAGAGCATCTTCCAATCTCGCTCGCTCACTCACTCCTGATTTGAAGATATATTGATTTCTATTTAAGAGTCGATAAGCATGCATAGTTAATATAAGCTGTGCCTGTCTGGCCTGGCGTGGGATCCATGACAAAGACTTGGAGCTTGTCTTTCAATGACCGACTCTTGATACGTGACATTGACTAATTTTGAGTATTGCTGTATTGGGATCGTTGGATCACATTTTGAATTAGTACAAGACGTGTGAAAATGAGATCTAAGAAATTTAAGGGACAATACTGTGATATTTAAGCATGGTTGGACCAAATTGTGGAGAAGGGTCAGGGAGACGAAGGTTGAAAGCTGCTCGTCATCTACAACATCCACCATAAATGCCCAAATGGGAGTCAAATCATTGATTCATACATACAAGAGATACGACAAAAGTGTGTACATTAAAAACCGAGTCAAAGTGGATTGTCTTACACCAGCACTTCCGCCTAATAACTCTACCATGGAACCTATTATTCCAGTACACCTGTTACAATTTATATATCCATGTCATAAAATAGATTGAAAATTTTAAAAACTCAACCTTTCTATTTAAATGAACTTAATTTTCATCATTTATGAACAGATATTTCTAATCAGATTGAGAATTAAAATGATTGATCAAAAAGAGTTATATAAAACTCAGCTGAAATTCTTTTGATTCAACTCTCCAGCATATTTTCCTAGAGTCAATCGAGGAAGACTTCAAACAAAGTGCATCTGGATTCACAAAACTTCAACGACTAAATTCAAGATTCCAAGTAGCCAACTAACGTGCATACTCCTAAAAGTTTCACAAGAAAACACTATCAAACAGGCAAACATTTAGTAGCGTTCATACAAAGATGGGTTTCCTCCCCTGCTTGGGCGATCATAAGGTCCGGGCCTGCTTTTGTAACTTCTCCCCTCCTCTCGTGCTGGTCCTCTGATTCCATACTTACCAGCTCCCCCTCGTGGACCGCCCTCTCGGTCATAGCTTCTATCTTTAGCATTACCGTTAGAATATTGATCAAATTCACCATATCTATCACTTGCAAAACGATCTCCTCCAGATGGGTACCTAGGAAGAACGAAAAAGATAAAAAGGGGTCAGAAGGGAAACAAGTTAAAATATTATATAATCCAAGCATTAACTGGGACAATATGCAGATCTACAGTGTC